>JABTXL010012609.1:13639549-13696687 GCA_025134845.1 Neodon shergylaensis | reverse complement strand
GACAGATGTGAGCGATGAAGCTCCGACCCAGGATGGATGTAGGCTAGAATCTTCCCAGTAAGCGCACCTTGGGGTGCTTACACACCTTATTAGAAATGGGCTAGTCTAGGTGCGAGAGTTAGCCCAGAAGAGGTTAGATATAATGGGCAAGCAATGTTTAAAAGAATATAGTTTGTGTGTTGTTATTTTGGGCATAAGCTAGCCGAGAGGGCAGCCGGGGTGCTGGGGACGCAGCCCCGGCCGCCCCTATTTCAACAATATGGAGCTTTATTTGTCATGGTCAATGGGGAGAAAACAGATACTGTAAATTCAAGAACAATAGACCAGTAAATTTGAGATTAGACCACTATGTTCCATGAACTTCCCAAAGACAGTTTGTCCTGACAACATGGCAACCTCACATTACTCTCAGGGTAATACAGATAGTGAACCTGTAGCATTCAGATGTGAAAACAGGGTCACATTTGTATCTCCCATTTAGGAAAAAACAAACAATAACAAAACAAACAACAGCTAAAAGAAGCTGGTACTAGTCCTGACCTGAGGGAGGGATCATTTATGACTGAAATGTTAAAATTTAATTCTCTAAAAACATCGATTTTTAACTCAACTACAGATAATTTACGTCTGAACAACATTAATGATTTGTAATACCATCTCTAACATGAGGGTGCTGTGTTCCAGGAAGTAAAGATGCACCCCCACTTGTTAGACTATCCTGGCACCACACCCACAGTGTACCATGTCACAGGGCTTTAGCCAATAAGGGCCTTTAAGGATGGCAGGCTCTGAAGAACAAGTCAAGCATGTGATGCAGATGGCCACTCCTTTGTCATACCTTAAAGTATCTTCTGCACAAGTATCAAAGATGACACATGCAAGGATCCTTAAAGAGTAGTGGAAGGGGGAAAGAAGAGGTGGGGAGGAAGAGGAGGTGGGGAGGAAGAAGAGGTGGGGAGGATAAATACTAGTGGGATTGTCACTGAGACACAGCAACTCATATTAGGTAAGTAAGATCAAAGGTTATGACATGCAAAAAAATGTAATAATAAACCCAACAATTTTTAGAGTTAATATACACTACCAAAAGAAAAGAAAAGATTGTGTCTTGTCCACAGACACAATCATGGAAAGTTGTCTCTCAGTCAGTTTCTGGAGACTTTATAATGAACTAAATAAATCAGTCATTTAAGTAATTAACTAAAGGATTACAATAGAGGATCTAAAGAAGAACCTGGAGTCAACCGAGTAACTAAAAAAAATAGCAGCAACCAGGAAACATGATAAAGCCAGGAGAAAGCTGTTAGCAAAGAGAGTATCCTCCTGGCTGGAAGACTTGGATGTGGGTGAAGATTTAGGACTGAGTTAAAATTCACAGGAAGTCATTTGATTACCAGAAATCAACGTGCACATATCCTGTTACACACTTTGATGTGCACAGAATAGCTTTGTGTCCATCAGTGCCCATCCGCAATTGTAACCACTCAAGATTCTTCACATGTTTGAAATTGTTTATTTATGTCCATCTACATTCGGGAACTTGCATCACGGCAATACACACAGTGAAAAGAGATACGTGATTCTTCTCAGCTACAGACATATCGAAAGAAAAGATTTTGGTGGCAGACTGTATGTGTCGTATACATGAATAAAGATGCTCTAAATTTTAAAATGGGTTGAGCATGGTGGCGCACGCCTACAACCTAGTACTTAGGGGGTAAGGGGATGACAGGGGGGTCAAAGTCATCTTGTGCTGTATACTGAGACTACTATCTTCAAAAATAAGGAAAAAAAAGAGAAAAAAGTTTAAAAGCAAAAACTTAACACAGTGACAGACACTGTCAAGAGCTCCTAAGTTGATATCACTGCTTTGGAACTGTGGGAACAATCCCAGCTTGTCATTTCAGGAGTATGTATTGCAAGACCACATTTCCACATCAGAAGGTCATTTCTGAAACATATCTTAACAACCTTATCTCAGTCTTATTGGATTTCCTCACAATAATTTGTGTTTAATTTATGAATCTGACGGCAACGATCTACAGACTTGACAGACTTATCGCTGGGTTCCAGGCATGGCAAGGGTTAAGAAAGCTCCCCTTAGATAGATGAACCTTTTGGTCATTGGTCACTGATGACCTCTGATCCCCTTTTCTTAATTTCACACAGCTTTAATTTTCTTAATGTCTGAGCAATGGGAGAGATTTTCAGGAGGATTGGGTCAAAGCTAAATATGGTAATGCCTAATTGCTTTGGTCAGTAGAGAAAGTGAGACAAGAGAAAGACAGGAAGAAAGTTCTGGAGAGAAATGAAGAGAGGAACAGTCAAGACTTCCCAGAAATCCAGAAAAACCAACATTATTATTACTTTTAAGGACTATCAAATCATCAGTTTAGAGTAAAAATATAAGTGGAGACGGCACCTAAAGTGGAGGGATCAAGCTTTGATTAAGTAATGAATTCCAGGGGATGAACCCCCAAATAGTGACCAGAATTCTTTGCTTCTTTACCTGAAGGTCTTTATTGTTCCCTCTGCATTTGCTTAAGATTCCCAGCGAGGAAAGGTGCTAGGAAATCAGCTTTGAAGTGATTTGACTTATTGCCGTGACCTATTATTTTATTTCCTTTTACAACCAACAGCTGGCTACTCTCCAGGGACCCTTGCTAATTAGTCTACGCTCAGAACTCATTTGCATGCCGTTACCACCCTGCTAGATTCCCCAAAGGAGAGAGAGAAGTAGGCAGAGCTCATTAAAATGCACCTGTGGGCAAATCCCTGCCATAGCTGCTCCATCTCTAGGAGAATTCAGCCCAAGGCCACAGCACCTTCTGACACCAAAGAACAGGGAAGAAAGGATGAGCGGAATCTTATGTCTCTTTTCATGGTGTCTTAAAATAAACTATGGATGATGTGAACTGTGGGAGCCAAGGGAGCTAGAAGGAACAGATGTAAGAAAGACTATTTACCTTCTATTACCTTGGAAATACATTTAAAATGGATTTCACTTAGTGATAGTACATATTTATTCTCCAAACTTAGTGTGATCAGCAACATTTTAAAACTAGGAACTAAGACTGTACAATCTTGTGTGTGTGTGTGTGTGTGTGTGTGTGTATCAAGCAAGGAACATGCTCCATTGGTCCAGGTTTGCACCCCCGTACCTGTACAAAGTAGTTGCTAGCTTTAACAGGTGTTCTATGTGTGAATTTGAGCTTTGTCATCTTCTTGAGAGGAGAACTCACTGTGATGACCAAGCTAGATTTGAACTTTCCATCCTCTTGACTCAATCATCTCCAGAATCGGGGTAATAGTTATAGGCTTCCATGCCTGTTCTGAAAGTCAAGTTTTCTAAATAACCAAAAATATAAGATAAGACATTAATATGGCCTGGTTGTCTAATACCCAACTTTCCTTGTCCCAGCAACATCCATTGTCCTGTTTTTTATTTCATTGGTATACTAACTAGCCACGTCTTTTTTCTCTGTTAGCCACGGAGAGTCTTTGCTTGTTTGTTTTCTGGTTTCCTTTGCGTTTTTTGTTTATTTTTTTTTTTAAAAAATAGCACCTCACTAAGTAACCCAGCCTAGCCTCCAATTCATGGTCATCCTGCCTCAGCCTCCTGAGTGTCAGGTTGGTTACCTGTCCTGGCTTAAATTGACGTTCAAAGAGAGCAGCTGCAGAGAGCTTGTGCTGAGCTCAAGTTGGTGACTGCAGATCCTTCCAGCACAACTGGTGAGTTGGACAGATAAAACCTAGGATTGTTTTAAGTGAAGAGCAACTATGAGGGTGGGTGCTGCTGTTGCTTTAGGGAGTGGCCCTATGCCTGCCAAGCATTGTAATTGTAGCCAGTATTCTCTGCAGATTAGAGGTGGAAAGTACTTGTGTTAGTTAGGGTTATCTCTATCTATCAGTCTGTCTATCCTCTATCTGTCTGTCTGTCTATCTATCATCTATCTTCTCTCTCTTTCTCTCTATATAAACTAGAATCATATAAACCAGAATAAACCAGAATCCTGATGAGTAGGCTCTAATGCCAGAGAAGATATGGACTTGCTAACAAGAGCAAGAGTAAGCAGGCAAAGAGAGAGCAAGCCTCCTTCCATGACTTTTTATACAGGCTGCCAGCAGAAGGTGTGGTCCAGATTAAAGGTGGATCTTCCCACCTTGAAGATTCAGATTAGAAGTGAGTCTTCCCATTTCAAATGATTTAATTTAAAAAGTTTCACATGTGTGCCCAGCCAGTTCTATTTTTTTTAGTACGGAGAGTTTTATTTAGAGGGTATTGGGAGGGTAGGAGGTGGAGGAGGGGGAGGGGAGGAGAGGGGAGAGATGGGCAGAGAGCTGCCTCTCCAGCCATTTGGGTTTTAGTTTACTCCAGATGTAGTTCCCTTGACAACCAGGAATAACCTTCACAACACTTCTGAGGGCACTGGAACTTCCCTTAGGAGATGAAGACGGAACGGACGCCATGGCCACATGTCATCGAGCTATCGAGAATGTGACAGATCCAGCCTTTCCATCCGCAGAGCCTGAGGTTCTGTATAGTTGATAGCACCATGCCAGGTGCTAATCTTCACCCAAGGAATTTGCTCTAGGTAGAGTTCATGGAGAGGGTGAGTATGGCAGACTGATGCCGAGGCTCCTGCTTTCATGGAGCCATGGCTTGGACTAAAATGCTGATCTTGTGTGGAGATGAAAGGAAGGAAGATGTGAATGAGTGGCTTCATCCCTGAGACCACCCTGTTCTACCAAGTCCACCCTGACAATCCACAGCAACCTGGAAATCTACAAGGACAGGAAGACGTATTTTATTTTTCTTGGTTTAGTATCTCCACATACTGGAGCAAGAGGAAATGAAAACTAACAGAAAAGTGGGGAGGGCAAGAAGCTTAGCAAGAGGCCAGTTAGAAGGTACTGCAGGGCAGGGATGTAGCCCAGTGGTACAATCCACATTTAACACACATAAGGCACTGGCTTCAATTCCTAGTGGGAGAGGAAGAGAAAGCAGAGGAGCAGGTGGGGCGAAACAGTCACACCTAGGACTAGGATGAAATGTTAGGAGCTTGAGTTCTGGAGAGAGAGACAAGGAGGAAGATGTGGAAGAGTTTAAAGGTAAGAGTTTAAAGGTAAATCTCTATGTTAGGGATCTATAAAATTGATTTCTAGCTGGACTTATTTTAAAATAAATTCTAAATGGACAACTTTCGTATTCAAGTTGTCTCTGGTTTAAATTAAACTCTGAGGACTTTTTAGTTTATTGAGGGTCAGTTATCACTACTGTCTGCTTATAAAGTAAGGGCCAGGAATCAGGCAGAAGGGCTGACATGGGTTTCTTAATACTTTCTTATTGGTTCTTGTTGGTCTTCCTATGATAGGGATGGAACCCAGGGCTTGTGTATGCTACCAAGGAGCAACTTGCCAGCCCTGATACCAACTCTTACTCAACAACCAGGAAGCAATTAAGCTTTTCTCTGTCACCTCTGGACAGTGGTAGTCAAGTCTTTTACCAAATATCCTAAACATCTTTTTTCACTTTCTCCCCCTTGTCCCAGATGCTGAATCCTAGCAGCTCCCACAATTCGAAGCCACCTTAGTAAGTCACACTATTTGGCAAATTCTTCTTCGCCCCGCACCAAGAGTTGTGTTGCCCAGATTTGTGCCTCATTGATACTGGATACAGGAGCAGGTGACTGTAGACCTCCATGGAATCCAACCCCTTGCTTAGATACATTCTCTGTGCCTTGAGAAGACTCCTCAAACCCTTGTGAAAACTAGGATCAGGAAAGCAATCTGAGGAAAATGGCATTTTTTCTCAGACAGTAGAGTCGCACGCTGCTGGCACTACCTGGAGATGGAAAAGGAGGATTTTGAAAAGTGTGAAACCAGTGGCCCAATTGGAGTGAGAAACTCGGAAGTCATGGGGGACCTCATGAGCCCCTCAGTAGCCTTGTCCTTGGAGACTGTCGTTGCTCAGCATGGAGATGATTTTAGTGGTTGTATTCCACGTTCAGCACGCGCGATCAGCATCTCCAAACATGTGCCATCCACAGAGGTTTAAAATAGTCCTTCCAAATGAGCCTTTTTGCAGCCCAAATGTGGCTGAAGCTTCTTCACAGGTGACGAGTGAGAGGGGATGGAACGACTCTGGAATGACTGAACTGTGCCGGATGATCAAATAAATTCTCTAGGTTGATTCCCTTTTGTGTCCCCAAGAATGGGAGCACATAAGCCCACATACACGTTTCAGTTCCCTTTCCACTCCTGTGATAAAGTACTTTGACAAAAACAACTTGTAGAGGGAAGAGTTTATTTGGTTTACGCTTCTATGTGCCGTTCATGATGAAAGGAAGCCAGGGCAGTTCTTGAGGCAGGAACCACAGAGGAACAGGAATGTTTGGCTCGTTCTCTTGCTCATTCGCAAGCTCTTGTTTAGAGAACTGGTGTTACCCACGGCAGGATAGGTCCTCCTCCACAAATTCACAATCCAGATAGTCCCTCACAGACATGCCCACAGTCCAGACGGATCCAGGCAGTTTGTCCTGTGAGGATTCTCTTCTCAGGTGACTCTAGGCTGTGTCACACCAACAACAATGGCTAACTGGGACAATGTACTAAATGAGTTTCTATTAATTTTGTATGCAGAATCTTAGCAAGTAAATATAAACTTGAACAGAACCTAACATTATTTGATTTTTAAAAACAAATCAATTGAAAAAATAAATTCAAATGGCTTGTTGTATTACACTGACTTATTAAATGTTTTAATGAGAAAGAGATTTTTTTTTCTTCTTGAGATTCAGTCTCTAGACCAGGTTGCCTTGTTAAGTAGCTGTTACTGAAGGTGACCTTGAACTTCTGTCCTTCCCACCTCTTCTGGGATTCTCTCCAGAAAGCTGGGACTACAGGCCTACATCACCATAGTTACAAACAGGGTATTTTTGTTTTTTAATAATAAAGACAATTTCTCTACTTTATTCTTCAGGGTCAAAAAAACTTCTCTATATATGCAGGAAGCTTTGCATGCATAGCTTAGCTAGACTCAAATGTTACAGATGGTCCTCGGGATAAAGCAAACCCACTCCTTGTGGCTGCATGCCCAAGATCTCTAGCTCAGAGTGGGCCGTTAATAGCAGACGTTTTCTGCAACTGAAGAACTCTCCGCATACACACTCGGGAACCCACCAACTCTTTGTGATCTGATCTTTCAAAGTTTGTAGGATAGTTCACTGAGATCCTTGTTTTCTTCCTAGACTCATCTTGAAGAAAACAAGACCCCAGAAGAGGTTTCTTCAAGGGCCTGAAACAAAGGCTCCCCACAGCCACAGCACTTCTTTTTTTATACTTTGTTGTCCAGAATCCTGATCTATGGGGGGGACGTCGTCACTGAATGCTCCTGAGGGGAAGGGGCAGAGGAATGCCTCCAGAAGCAGAGGCGTAGAGAGGAGAGAGATGCAGTGCCCGAAACACAGAGAGCTCTATTGCCCACAAGACTCAGCACCAGTACCAGCACCCGGGATGGCCCAGGAGTGAGGAAACTCTCCCAGGCCAGCAAGAATTGAGATGGGGCTCCAGGCTCAGCGCCCCAACTTTGTGGATCCTAGGATTGAAAGGACACAGGGCTATGTAGACGGGTTCTAGTGAGTATCAGCCCCAAGGAAATAGCCCAAGGACTCTAACTGAAAAATCTCTAGGATTTTTTTTTTGGGGGGGGGTTTCTCGAGACAGGGTTTCTCTGTGGTTTTGGAGCCTGTTCTGGAACTAGCTCTTGTAGACCAGGCTGGTCTCGAACTCACAGAGATCCACCTGGATTTTGTAGTCTCGGGCGAGCAGTGCTGAGCCTAAATTCCTAGAGTCCCGGCACGCAGGATTGTTTTAAATCTGATTTTTAAGATGATTGGAATTCCCAGTGCATGGAGGTTTTGGAGTTGAGATTCACAGCTGTGACATAAATGCAGCCCTTGACAGGCAGGTAAGGTGATCCTGAGAGTTACCTCCTGTGCTCCAGCCTGCTCAGTAAGCTATGACAAGGGAACGGTCGGTGAAGCAGCCTGTGGCTGCACCTAGCCATGTAGCGCCTTCTGGCAAGGAATCAAAGGTCAACAGAAAACAAAGGTGTCCTCTAGCCAGTGCTGTCTTTAAAATATAACGTATAACAATCTACCGGTATAGATGAGCATTTGATTCTCTAAGATAAAGGGGAGACAACAGGACATTTAGATTTATAATTTTGCTTGGGGATGGAGTCTCAATATATGCTCAAGCTGGCCTTGAATTCCTGGGCTCAGTGATCCTCCTGCTATTACCTCCCAAGTACTGGGGACTACAAACGGCTGCCACTATACCAGCAGAATTCATGCTTTTCCCCTATGCAAGCCAACTCCACCAGGGAACAAACGAAAAACTCTTACCACCAAAAATAATACATAAATGATAAGCTTGTTTCTTTTTAGTTTTTCAGACAGGGTCTCATTTTATAGCCCTGACTGGCCCTGAACTCTCATGTCTCTTGCCTTACCTTCCTGAGGGCTGGGACTGCAGAGCTGCTATGATTTTTTTAACAGACATAATGCACATACTTATACACAAACATCTTTTAAAGCACAGGATGCAAGCAGGAAACCTGGGTGAGACTTAACTCCTCCCAGGAAACCCTTAAGATGGCATCCACACACCAACTCCCTTGTCGGGAGGTGGCATTTTCCATTAACTTTTTGATAGAGAAATCACAGTAAGCTTCCCAGAGGATGGATCAGAGGCGCTAAGACGTGTGTGTCTTGGCCAGAACAGCTATTTGCTCTTGTCTCATTATTGGTTTATAGGGCAGAGCTTTGTTAGATGGCTTCTTTGTCTCTGGTGAGAGATTTAAATGTTACCGAAAAGGAGGCCTCCAGGTACCTGCAGAGCGTCTGGTCTCGGTGAAGAATATTAAGTTGGCTCCTTCTCTGTTTTAACTATTTCCGCGCCTTGCAGCACACAAAGCACATTACAAGCTTGGTGTGTGTATGTCTGTCAACAGATGATGCCTCAGGAAATGAGCAATATCATGAATGTTAGAAACATTGGGGAAATGCACAAAGACGCCATTATAGCCATTTAATTTTAGATAAGATAACGACAACAACAACAATGATGATGATTATATTGCTGATAATGCTAATGAGGGTGATGGTGGCCATGGTGATAGGAGCTGCCAGTGACTGAGAATGAACACACGTCAGGCACACAATCACATTACTTGTGCGTAATGGAAGGATTAGCAATTCTATTGTCATCTTTTTCTCTTTATCTGATGGGCAGATAAAAACAGGAACATTGTACATATTAACAGAGTACCAGGTGCTGTTTTCACGCAGGCATAGACTGTGTAATGCTTGAATCAGGTTAACTCTCTCCTCGGGCAATCAGCATTTCTCTGTGGTGAATACATTCTGACTCCTGTCTTCTAGGTTGAAACACTGCTGCAGGTAGAAACCCTGCCATGTAAGAGCACACGAGAACTTCCTCTTGCTGAACTGAAGCTTCGTTGCCATTGGTCAGTCTTCCCCACCCTCTGTTCTTGTGCCCTCACCAGTCTCTGGTAACCACTGCTCTGTTCTCAACTCCTATGACATCAACTCCAGTTCCTTTAGACTCCACATAAGCGAGATCATGAGGAGCTTCTCTCTCTCTCTCTCTCTCTCTCTCTCTCTCTCTCTCTCTCTCTCTCCCTCTCTCCCTCTCTCCCTCTCTCCTCTCTCCTCTCTCCTCAGACAGGGTTTCTCTGTAGCTTTGGAGCCTTTCCTGGAACTAGCTCTTGTTGACCAGGTTGGCCTCGAACTCACAGAGATCCGCCTGCCTCTGCCTCCCAAGTGCTGGGATTAAAGGCGTGCACCGCCAACACCCAGTTTGAAGAGGAATGTCTCTTACTTCATGTAATGAAATGGTCCCAGAAACATCTAAGATGTTGCAAGTGACAGGATTTTCTTCTTTTTGTGGCTATATAGTATGCCCCAGTGCATAGGTACCACACATTGGTTATCTGTTCATCAACTAATAGATGCTTACAGGTTGTTTCCATGTCATGACGCTGTGCATAGTGTTAAAGCAACTAAAAAATGAATGACAAGGAGTATGTCTCTTCACCACTAGTTTCACCTCCTCAGGCTATGTACACGGAAGTGGGACCGCTGGAGTGAGTTGAGACACTTACTGAGGTGAAGACAATGGGGCTTAGGCAATAGTGCAATGGACGCAGACCAAAGTCATAATCACAGAACCAGGCTTCCGAGAGCGTTCTGTACAGTGTCAAAGTCTCCCTCATTTAATATTTCACCCTTGATATCCTCTGTGTTGTTTGTATGTACATTACCATGTTGGGTAGCATGTAAAGGCAGCCCAGTGCAGGCTAAGCATGGGCAACGGGGTGGGGATGAGCAAAGAAGGATCTCAGCAAGATCCTTTCCCTTTGTATTTCTTCTGTTATATAATAAAACATATTACTGCTATCAAATATTATCTATACTCCATTAATATATTGATAAATTTTTAATACTGTAAGTAGTACATTAATTAGCAAATTCCAACAACAACAGCTGTTATCAGTCTTTCAAAAGACTATTCAATGTTCTCAGGGGTATAATTTCTCTTTTTAATGTCTCTATGGATTTTAAGACATTTTAAAACTTATGAACTCTATTACACAATATGATGGAGTTATTATATTAGCATAGACATAGGAAAATTAACATCCAAGTACCTTCAATGACGTTTCTTATAAATATGTAAATATTTTAAATAATGAGCAATAAACCTTTCATTCACATTCACATTATAATTAAATTTTTAATTTAAGTAGCATCCTAGAAGCTATAAATTTTGACTCCTGATTCACTTCCAATCAGCTTCTAATTTATATTTGCTCTCATTACAACAAGACTGTGAAAAATTTCAATCTTATAATTCTCAAATCTTGGATTTAAAGATTCATAAGGCAAAATTAGCATCTGTGTAGAAGATATTGACTCTGAGCTTGCAGTCACAGGAGCCTGACTCCGGACAAGAGTCGGTCTCCCACTCCAACTGCAGCTTTACCCAGCTGTCCTGTGATGAGGGTACAGCGGACCCTCTGTGACGTCCTTTCTGTGTAATAGAAAAATGTCAAGAATTATAAATAATAATGCAAATATTATTCATTTCTAAATTCATAAGGTTATTTAAACTCATTAAAATAATGAAAAAATAAGATGTGTATTTATAGCTAGGTAAGATACATGTATATAACATATATGAATATTGTATTTATATATTGTAGTTACTACATATAATGAAACCACATAAATACTGATGGTAGGTCTCTAGGTTTCATTGTTAAATAAAAAGAAAACATTAATTTTTTTTTAAACTTTTCCGTAGGCCAGGCTGGCCTCAGACTCTAGTCCCAGCTAACCAGCTTAAGCTTTTCAAGCCGTTACTACTGGGAGCAGCTCATCCAATGAGTCATTTTAAACAGTTCAGTCGCTTTTAAAGGCATTCCTTTATCTTTACACTATAGGGAAATAACAGTATCTTGATTAGGCAAAAGAGAAAGAAACAAAAAGAAAATGGTCCCTATTCTTGCTACTCAGCCATGACCACCACCGAACAATCAGGTATCCTCTTCTGAATTTGTTACTTTAGACTTTAGAGAATTGTGGGTCAAGAGAGGCAAGGGAATTAGATAAGGTTATAGCATGAGCCAAGAATTAGGGACACTAAAAGCCTGATGAGAATCAAAGAAAACAAGAAGGCAGGACCACATTTAGCAAACAGAATCTCACCTAAGGGTACAGGTGCATTAGGAGGAGGAGGCTATGGAGAATGTTCGGGTAGCCTCTTTCCTCCAGGCTTGGTTATAGGAGCTGCCCCCTGTGTATGCATCCTCCCCTCCCTGATTCTCTATCTAAAATTCTATCAGTTATTTCAGGAACTCAGCCTCACAATCATTCATTCAGTAATTCTTTATGTGAAACCTTAGGGCCAAACATCTTTACCATGTCTACGCTGCAAACAAAATTCCTCAGTGGACTCTAAGGCAGCACCTTAGGGTGAGACACATCCATGTCTGTGTTAGGTAATAAAGTCATTCACACTTTGCAAGATAAATAAAATCCCAAGTAAGTAGCCAATGGTTGTTTTAAATTTGTGCCATCTCAAATTAATTTTTATTGTGTATGCTTAGTATGTGTGTGTGTATGTATGTATGTATGGTATGTGTGTGTGTATGTATGAGTGTGCATGTCTATGTATGTGTGTGAATGTATGTATATATGTATGTAGCATGTGTATGTATGTGTGTGTGTGTGTGTGTGTGTATCTGAGGGGCATGAATAGTGTGGTCAGAGGAAAAGTAGAAAGAATCACTTCTCTCCTTCTCCCATGTGGGTACTGGGGAATCTAACTCCGGTTCTAAGGCTTGGCAGCAAGAGTCTTTCTCCTATCCACTGAGCCATCCTGCCAGCCCTTGTTTTGATTGTTAGAACTATAGGTTATGGACTGTGTTCTCATGCAACCAAGCGCCATCCACAGAGGGGAATGAAGACAAATTTCCCAGCATTTCAAGGTAGAGCAGCTGCTGTACTTCAGTGGACAAGCGTGGCTTACACAGTAAAGGAAATCCTGCTGCACCCACAGCAGTTTCTGATTGTTTCCTACCCACTTTCCAGGACACATTGCTGTGGCTGCCCAAGGGCCACACCCTGAGAAGCACTGGTTAGAAGCCTAGCCTGGAGCTGTGGGACCTTGTGCTTGTGTCCACCATTTGTTATTGATTCCAGGCAAATTATATAACTGTTCCCGGTGCTGACGATCTTATTGAGGACCCTTGTGTGTGGCCGCTCATTTTCCATTTTTTTAAAATCAAAAATAAAGTTTTTCATGCAGTATATGTCTCTAGTGCCCTTCCCAATGCTGACACTTGACTAATCCATGTCAGTACCTGTCTCTCTCTGCACTGCTATGGTGAGTCCATTATCCGCAGAGTGCACACTACTGGATGTACAGGGTTTTCCCAACTTCATGTTCTCCCAGATAGCACTTGTTTCCAGGTTTTCAGAGCAGTTTCTCTCCTCATCACTCACCTAATTTCTACAGAAATTTTCTTTATTGGTGATGTGTAAACCCTGCACATAAACATATGTCTTCTCTTTCACACATGGCTGCTCGGGCTTTATTTTTAACACACTCAATAACATGTGAAAAAACTAGAAAACTAAGTCACCTTGTTCTCATTTCAGCTTTCAAGATTGCCAGTGTTCATTGTAAGGAGCTGTCATTCCCTATATTCTGGTTAAACAAGAGCCTGCTTCTCTCATTTCCACTGTCTTCTCTCTATCTCTCTCAGAAAGAACAAATACATTGAATTACTTTGCAAAAGACATGCACTACCTTTATAGAGAACATGATTCATTGTTTTTGTAGTGGAGGGGACATGGCTAAGCCAATGAAGCTAGTGTCAGTGCCAAGACACCGTAGGGCTTGCAAGGTGACAATCACATTGGGATAGTACAATTCTGGGACAAGATAATTTTGAAATACTTCTTCAGCTATGGTTTTCTTCATATTTAGCTATTATCATTATGAACGAGGGAACATATGAACCTCGAGTTTTTAATTATTCAGCAATTACCCAATAAATCAAGTATGAATTAACTTTATAATTGAACCTATAACTGAGAAATATTCAAGAGCTTGTCAGATATTTTTTTCTTAGAAAAATATTAAGTTCACCCTCCTTCCTACTCTGATTTGGACAGTCATAAAGAGGAGCTTGAATCAAAGCCAGCTGCCTCATCTCAGAATGAAAAATGTTTTACTTTTAAGATTTAATCCCATTCGTTTTTCAACTTCACGAAGTAAGAACCACATTCTGTGTTAAGCTCTGCTTCTGGGGATAATCTTATGAACTGGGTCAGAAGGTAGTTAAATAAGAAATAGACTCATTGCTAAGAACCTCATTAAAAAAGAAAAAAAAACCTTGGCAGTGTTCCATGTTCAAAATAAACTATTCTCTATTCCAGGGAAATCACAAGATATTTTTGAGAAAAGTGCCAAAGAAGTAGTCCACAGAGAGTGCAGCATCTGATGACCTGACCAGGATGGGGCCCTGCTGCTTTGGATGGAGGCTCAGGGAATATTCACTCTCAATCAATGTTTCTGAGTACTATGGCTAAAGAGAAAAAGGTCTCTATTCCTGGTCAAGGAGGTATACAAAACTTTGTCCAAGTCAATCATGGCGGCCCACACCTGCGATCCCAGCACTGGGAGGCAACAAAGGGAAGATGAGGGTTTCAAGTCTTGCATCAGGAGACCCCAGATCAAACAAGCAATATTTTGCTTATATTAGAGACCTTGTCTGCCACTTGAAGGAGAACCGTGGAATGGTGATATTGGAATATTCTGAAAAAGTGGCTTCCCTAGTAAGAAAATGAAGAAAAAAGGAGTAATAGTGGCAATCTGATAGACAAAACGATGTGCCCCAGGACTGTGGAGGCAAAGAAGAAGGGGTTGGTTGAATCGGATGGTGGTGGCCCATGCCTTTAATCCCAGGGCTTTGCATTTTGGTTTGCATAGAACTTTTTGGTATGTTGTGAATTCTCAAGGAAAGTCGTGAGAAGCCTGCCATGGAGAAATGTTAACTTCACTGGTAAACAAACATGTTTTTAAAAGTTGCTGAGGATCACACTTAGGGCTGAGCATGATACGCACACACTAGATCACTGAGTTACACACTCAGCCTCGGATGTTCTTTTTTAATGTGGAATTTGGGGAAAATTGGGCATTCAGAAAATGAATGGAAATCAAAGGATGACAAAAACCATCTTGATGAGCCGAGGCCCCGGGAGGCTGCTGAAGGGCTGACACTGTGAGCTACGGAGTGGCAGGAACCAACTCAAGAAATCCTCAAGAAACCCCCATGGGTGCTGGAGCCCCAAGTCAAATCTCTATGGATTTTGCTTTAAAATCATGAACTAGTAAAATTAAGAAAAATAACATTACCTAACACTGAATTATTTGTTTTTATTTTGTAGAAGATGGGGGGGGGTATCCCACAACTTCAATGGGAATGCCATCTATTTAGCTTGAATCTCATATTCTTCACCCTAGTGATAAAACAATTTCAGGATAAAACTGGCCTCCTGAAGAGAGGCCAGCTGTCTTTCATGCAGATTGTATTTGTAATGATAACATACATGTGCAATGATACACATACACGCACATGCATAAGAACATATATATATATATATATACACACCGATGGAAGGACTATGTGTGTTTCCTCACATGCTGCTACACACGGATGTTTGTTGCAAAGACACATATGCAAAGTTATTGTACTGATTTGTGATAGTTGCCCAGTTAGTGACTGTTTTCCAGGATCAATGAGTCAATTGTGAGACCAGACTGGACAGTAAAGTACGGAGAACGATTCTCACATGTAACTTGGGGACACTCTGTCTTGACACATTTTAAGCCTACATATCCTCACAGGCCCTCTAATGAAAATCAGCTGACATTACAGCCAGCTGATGTAGACTCAGCAGTGGAGGGAGCAGGCAGAGCAAAAGGGAAACTTCAGGACTGGGACCACAGAAAGATTTCCACTTTCAGAGGCCCGAGAGCTATATTGGGAGAGCTGTCCCAAACACAAGCAGCTGGGATGGATATCACACACAGACAGAAGCTGGACCATGTGCTAGCTCCGGTTTTGGACCTGAGGTGTGTGAACAAGTCATAAATTAAGCTGAGATAAGAAGATGGGATGGGATGTTTTAAGGTCTGGCCTTTAGAGACATGGAAATTAAAAAGGCAGATGCTAACATAACAAAAGATTTAAAAAAAACAAACCCATTGGCACTAGCCTACAGGAAGTTGGTAGCCATATTCAGTCGAGTCTCTCGGGCAGGGCTTCTCATCTCTGGGAGAACCTTGAGGACAACCAAGAAAGACCCCCAGCTCTACCTCCCGAGGGTGGGGCATGAAGCTGAATAATGTGGTTTACAGCTCTTTAGGTGACTCTAAGACATAGCTGAGACTCATTTCCTAAAGAGTTGAGAGAAAAAGATCCCCTCATCAGAGATGTTTAAACTGGCCAATCTGCAAATGCCTCAGAGTAGAATAAATCATTCCATCTGCAGTCATTTACAGACTCTCTTTTCACTATAAACCCTGATGGATTGAACAAGTCGAACGATGATCTGCTCATCAAAGTGTCAGGGGCAGTGAAGTGCAATGCAAAATAGTGTGATTATGTGTTCTCAGGACAGACGTCAGCGTCCCAAAGACCCGGAGGACCACTGCTGTCATTCAGACCTTACATGTCACCCAAAGGCCCTAGTGTTCAACATTTTGGTCCTCAGCCTGTGGCTACTAGGAGTCAGTAGAACCTTTAAGAGATGGGGCCTACTCCCACTGGTAGGAAATAAGGTCACTGGGGTCATGCCCTGAAAGGGAATATTATGACCCTGCACATTTTCACCCTTGCTCCCCATAATTATAAGATACTGTGAAACTTTGAGCCAAAATAAATCATTTCCTTCTTAGGGATGCATAGGGGAAACAGAGTTTTGCCACATGATGCAAGATGGGCTTGAATTCATCTGCTTTTTTATCTACTAATCTCTGCTGGGTTCTTCTTGGGCTAATCTAAGGTCCTCAGGACAGTGCCATCTTCCCTGTCTTGTGTGCCTTTTCCCTAGTCCTCTCTTTTCCACTGGACAAAGTTTGGCCTTGTTTGGCACTTAGTAAATCATTGAATGAACAAAATGTTGGGTAATATCACAGGATACTGTTGTTATTCATTTTTGTTTTTTGATTGCATCCAGTGTGTATTTGAGCTTGCACATATGTGTACACTAAACTCAAATGATCAGGCTTGGCGGCACACACCAATATGAGATGAGCCAACTTAAAGCCTGTTATTTCTATTTTCAGTGACGAAATGTTTTTCTGTGCAAAAAGAGGCTTGCTTAGTTAAAAACAGAAGAGATGAAAGTGACAGTACACATAGAAAAATGAGAAGATGGGAGGATAGGGAAGCCTCAGTTGGCTTTTACTGCAAGAGTCAGAGTACAAGAGTCAAAAGGCCACAAGTGACTTGAGGCAACAAAGTTGGTTAATTTTCTCTCTGGTTTCCTTCACTGCCCTCCTTGGAAGTTAGTGAACTAATGTCATTTGCAAAGGAGGTACCTGATAGTCACTTTCCAGTCTATCACCAACCATCCTCTTGAGTGCTGAGACGAGGGCAGAAACAGCCACACTTACGGCTCTGTTCTGCTTTCTCCAATTGTAATATCTATTGGGTTATTCTGATTGTAAGGGAACACAACAGGTTCTAGTGGCCTTTGCTAGCTGTGCCTGCAACTTTTCTTGAATTCTCTAGGAGGCTGCTCTTGTTCAGAATTCTCCATGTAAACTCTAAAGCCTGTACCCAGTAAGAAACCACATCACAGCATTTATTTTTGCTTCTAGTGTAACTGCAGGAAAACAACCATTTTAACAAGATTTGGCCTCTTGTAGTCCCTGACCTACTTTACTGAGCTAAGTGTCTAGGATTGGAGGTTGACTAGATGGCCAGATGATTATAGCAAGTGAGGAGGAAGCCATGGACGACTCAAGGAGAAAGAAATAAAGTTAGTAAATAGAGTGTGCTCTGTGGCTGGATCCTGGAGAAACACTCTATTTTTAAAGGAAGAGAATGCATATGCTCACAGTCAGATCTTGGAAATCAGGCACTAAGATCTCCCCCCTGCTCTCCACCCGAGACAGGGTTTTTCTGTATATCTTTGGAGCCTGTCTTAGAACTCACTCTGTAGATCAGGTTGACCTCAAACTCAACAGAGATTCACTGCCTCCTCTGCCTCTCGAGTGCTGGGATTAAGGGTGTGTGCCACCAGAGCCAAGAGTGCACTAAGATCTTTGTCTTCACCAAACTCATCAAATGGGAAACAAAATTTTGACTGAGGGAGATGAAAACAGAATTCGCCCTCTGTTTCCCAACAAAGCAATTTGTTGTAGCTGCGCTCCAGGAGGCAGCCCTCAGGACTATTTTTAGGCAAATGGGAGTGCCTCAAAATATAAAAGGAGTACTGAGTCCAAATCCATGATACGAGAATAAAGCTAGATAAGTCAGGCTGGGAAAATGAAATTCAAGCTGGCTTCATTATAGTGATCAAAGGCAGAACTGCATTCCAATTACAAAGATAGTTTGCATGCTAAGCAGAAATGATCTCAATTACTTTTAGCTAAACATAAGGTAAATAGGCTGTGGAGTACATACTTGCACTGATAAAATGTTTATTGTGCAAAAAGACAGAAAATATTCCCTGCCTCTAAACATCCTCCACAAAAATAAACAGGGGCTCTAGACTCCTGGGTCTAAATGGTTATTTTCTAGTCTGTTGCAGGTTCTGTGTGCACTCCCTGTACCCAACAACCTGCAATGAGAGGAAAGCTGAGGTTCAAGCGATGGATGGATGGGCTGATGCCATGGATAAGAATTTTGAGTCTGCAGGTGCTTAAAACAACTCAGGGCTGGGGAAAGAGCTTGCTCAATAGAGTCCTGACTGCACAAGCACAAGGACCTGAGTCTGATCCCTAGCATCCACATAAGAACCTGTAACAGCATCCATGTGTCTTTAACCCCAGCACTGGGGAGGCAGAAAAGGAAGGAATTTTGTAGCTTGAGGATCAGGCAGGCTAGCTAAATAAATGAGTTCCGGGTTCAAAGAGAGATCTTGTCTCAAAAACATTAAGTGTGACAGTGTGGTTGACTAAATCCACTTAATGCCTGAGAGAGCTTAAAAGGGAATTCTAGACACAAAAGAACAGAGTTAAAGATGGCTTCTTGGTAGCCAGCATTTTGCTTGTAGCATGTTGCAGTTCCTTTAAGAGAGGTCTTCCTGATTCAGTGGTAGAAAAAATAACATGCAGGTTTCAAATGGTGGCAGCTTGCATGAACTCTGTCTCTTTCAGGAGGCTAAGCGTTTGAATGGCTTTTGTGGGCCTGTGTGCTTGTATACCCTCTGAGGGTCGGGAGGAAAGTAGCTGAGATCATGCCCAAGGCTCAGTACTCCCCGCCTGGGCAGGCAGTGGAAGCAGGTCTACTAGGCTGCACAGGAAGGAGAGCATGGCAGATTCCTGCCACCATACACAGAGATATTTCCAGACCGTGCATTGTGTTGCATGGCTGATTTAGCTATTGCTTAGATAAAAAGGGTTTATGTGCTACACGCTCCTTCTCAGAGTTAAAGTGGTGAGCGTGGCTTCTACCTGGTGGTCCCAGAGCTGGCAGTGATGGTACTTCAGCCATTTTGCAAAGCAGAGAGAGGCAGAGCCAGCTGCTGTGACCAAGCTGCTTAACATTTTAAAAAGCTCTCTATGACAGAAAAGGATTACAGATACACAGTAGGACAGATTCAGACATAAAAGACCTCTAAATGAGACACAATGTGTTTTAAAAAATGTACATAGGTTTGGGAGAAAAAGAAAAAGAGTATAGAGAGTTATAAAAAGAAATAAATGGTTTATTAAAAATAAAACAAAGTCTTTAAAGAGATAAAGTACAGTCATAGATTAAAGGAGTAAAGATAATAAGATAAATATTAAAAAGTATTAGAGTAAGAAAAGCCACATAAAAATGTAATATACAAGGAGAGTGGATTATGTATATTATTGTATTTTCTTTGAATGTTTTGACTTTGAAGGAGATAAGTAACCAACATATATATTTTAAAGGTATTTTGTCTTCAAAATCTGGGCCTAGCGATATGTTGCTTTGGAAAAGGGGTTTTTCTTTTGTTTCCACAGAAGATGAGAACTTGTGGAATCCTTTTAGACTAATGTGGTTTTATGGACCAAGACCCCCTGAAAAGTCATCTTGAACACCCCTCAAAAAATTACTTCACCCAATAAATAACAGGAAGCTGTTTGGAGAGAACTATGCACATATTTCCAAATATTGTTTATAAATGTTTGTTTACATTTAAAGAGGAATATGATATAGAGATTTGCATTGGTATGGATCTTGGTTTATTGATACAAATTTTAGGTCAATTTTGTTATATGCATATTTCTACTCTTGATAAAGGTATTGTGTTTGTGCAGCTCATTTAAAAATGTAATGTATAATTACATAATGTAATACATAATTAAAGAAATACAGATTAATAGATAATCATCTATAATAGTCAAGCTTGTACTCATGTTAGATTTTCTAGATGTACAGAGATGTATTTCAGATGGATAGTTATTCTTCAAACCTCCCAAAGACTAACAGAATATGACATTTAAAATGTTTTAAGGTCTTAGGACTTTTTATCACAGTGAGACACATCTGCTCCTGGCAGCACCAATCTACTTCAAGAAGAAGATGGGCATTGAAGAGGCTCCTTATAAAGTTTGCTAGCCATTTGAGCAAGAAACTGCTCTTGCCTGGACTGCTTGATAATATGTCGTATGAAGTGGACATGCAGGACCCACAGAAAAATGACTGCTAAACTTGCCTAGCGGTGAGATAGTCCTTTGGGGTTCCTGCTTCATGAAACAGTGTGCCAGACATTTTGCAGGACACAAAAGAAAGTGACTGACAAACTGCCAATATAGGCTAAACTGTCTTTGAAATTTCCTGCTTCATTAAAAAGTCTGCTGGATATATGGGCCTGTAGACTGAAGATGGATGCCCCAATGATACAGAAGAACTTTGGGTGACTGTCCAGGCAGCAAGAAGTCTCTGTCAATTCTAGAGTTTTGGAATTTGTTTACAATGTACTTCCTGTTTACTTAGGTAATATTATATCCTTCTGGAATCTTTGATGGAGTCAAAGAATAGATAGATATAGTTATAGCTTTCCTTAGTTATGATAAAAGATAAAGTAGACATAAATGTTGTAACTGTAATTCTTGCTTGATACCTGTTTTTTTATATGTAATTTTACTATGTTAAAGATAAAGCCTTGCTTTTTATTTAAACAGAAAAGGGGAGGTGATGTGGGATTCCCCTCTGTATGCTGTGAATACCATTGTTTAATAAAGAAATTGGCTTGGTTTGATAGGATAGAACAGAACTAGGCAGGGAAAACTAAACTGAATGCTGGGAGAAAGAAGGGCGGAGTCAGAGAGAAGCCATGTAGCCCTGCCAGAGACAGACGCCAGTTGGAATTTTGCTGGAAAGCCACAGCCATGTGGCGATACACAGATTACTAAAAATGGGTTAAATTAAGATGTAAGAGTTAGCCAATAAGAAGTTAAAGCTAATGGGCCAAGCAGTGATTTAATTAAATACAGTTTTTGTGTGTTTAATTCAGTTCTGGGCCGCCAGGACGAAGTAGCCTCCTACAACAGAAAGGCAACTGAAGAATGATTTTACACACACACGCACACACACTTTAATCTTACATGCTCAGATATAAGGGGGCCAGGCCTTCCTAGATAGCAGTCCTTGCTATACAGTTAGCACATTTCATCATGCCTGGAGCCTGAGGTCTTTGCCATCTGGAGTAACAAGAGTGACAGAGATACATCCAGGCAGGACCTCTCAGGAGGTGTGCCTTTTCCTTGAAATCCTGAAGCTCTCAGAAACTATTTAGAACACCGAGATCAGGCTATATTCTGCTCTAAGTCATTTCATATTGTATAAAATAGTGGGTTTTCAGGCTGTGCCTTGCCCTGGGTGACTCTATTTGTAGCATTTAGCTCCATCTGAGTACAAATCTAGACAGAATGACTGCATCACGGGAAGCACACAAATAATGCCATCTGTCCTGCACCATCCACAAGGCAATGACTGATAACTTATTACTAAGAGTAAGAAGAGTGCCACCCTATTAGTTGGCCAAAGTGAATCTGTGCCATATGAGCATAATGGTATATTAAAATCACATCTAAAAACCAGGCCTGAGGGCTTACAAAGCACACTAGATGAAAAAAAAATGTGTAACACCCTCACCTGGACTCCATGAAGAAGATGACAATCACTGTGATAGTGGCAGCCATCACTGGTCTGCCATCTGATCACCCAATGTGCACATAAAGAACCCAGGAATACTCCATCTGCTCTGGAGTCTTCACCTTGGCCCTCCCCTTTGCCTCTATGACTGCCATGGTCCTGTAGCTCTCCTAGACAGCTCAGTTCAACCCTCAGGCTTGGCTTAGCTTCTCAGTAGTGCCTCCAGCAGACTTCCAGGAGAATTCCTCATCTAATTCCCACAGAGACTTGCTTTGTTCCTGTACTAGTCTCCTCTGCCTCTCAGGAAATCTCTCTCTCTCTCTCTCTCTCTCTCTCTCTCTCTCTCTCTCTCTCTGATCTTGAACTCTGCTTTAGCTCCTTGCAGTCATTCTGTAACCTATGCATGTGTATATATAAACACAGGGAGATTTACTATTGTGGGATATTTTACCCTTTTGGCTTCTGTGGACCACCCAGCTCCCAAATATAACACACATGGAGGCTTATTCTTAGTTATGAATGCCTGGCCATAGCTTGGCTTGTTTCTAGCCAGTGTGTCTTATCTTACTTAAATTATCCCCTACTACCTTTTGCTTCTGGGCTTTTATCTTTCTTACTTCTGTATATCTTATTGTTCTTCTTTCTCCATGGTTGGCTGGGTGGCTGAGTGGCTGGGTGACTGGTCCCTAGTTTCCTTCCGTTGTTCTCTCTTATGCCTCTTCCTCTCTTTATACTGTCTGCCTGCTAGCCCCGCCTATTCTTGCTTCTGTCTTGCTATTGGCTCTTCATCTCTTTATTAGGACCATTAGGTGTTTAAGACAGGCAAAGAGTCATAGCTTTACAGTTAATCAAATGCAGCATAAACAAAAGTAACACACCTGAAAATAATATTCCCCAACAATTTACTATATGATGTTGCCTGTGTGGTCAGAGAGATAATAAGATTGGGATGAAAGAACATGTGTTTGCTCTAGCCAGCTATCAAGGGAAGTCTGGACTACTTGGCAATTGCAGCCAACAAACCCACTGTGTGGCTGATGTGGGCAAAGACACAAGCATGGCTGTGTGTGTGTTTCTGACCTAGTACATCCACAGTGGAGAGCTGTTTCAAAGTCATGCCAAGAGCCAAGAACTCAAGATCAAGTCTTACTGTTTCATTGGTATGCAGCACTCCTGATTAGAAATTAAATCACATACCTTGTCCATCTTCTACTTGTTCAAAACCATCCTGCCGTTGGGGCTCAGAAAAAAGGTACCACAAAGAATGGCATGCTGACAAGGCAGCCTTAGAAGCTGCTTCACAGTCACGGTCCCACCCTCTGGCCTTTCTCTCCCAGCCACCGTGCACAGGGAGATTTCATTTGACCACTAGAGAAGACTATTGAAGACAAGACGGGACTGTAACTGCATCTGGACATGTCCATCTCTGGGCCTCCTGCAAATCCCATAGAATCACATTCCTTTCTGTTTCCCCCACCCATCCTATCTCCCTAATAATCATCGACTGTCTCTCTGAGATTGCCCCACACCTGGCCCCATTTCCTTTTCTCCTGTGAAGATGAAGTTTAAGCCTGCAACCCTCTGGCTTCCTGGTGTCTCATACATGCTGTCACTCCCTGTTTCTCCACGTCAGCACATTTGTTATAGCTTTTCGTCCTATGAATCTGCGTACTGTGAGCTTTTTTCTAAGGAAGCCAGGAGAGTGTAAAAAGACTTTCAGGGTTCTGGGAGTCAAACCGTGCTGCTATTTTAAAACAAATGAGAAGCAGCATTATACTCCTGGTTACTCTTTCACTGGGTAGGAAAGTATGCTGATACAGGGCTCCTAGGCACCAGGCCTGGGTTCCCAGCTAGGCAACAGTTCTATTTGTGTGTGGATACACCACGTGGCTTCTCCTAGCCCAATCAAAGCACGAAAAGACACATTTTTAAAAAAAGTTTCTTCCATATGGCCACGAAAGTCACTGGATTATTCACCATCATTAAATATGGCTTCAAGAAAATAAAACAAAGGTAA
Source organism: Neodon shergylaensis (assembly GCA_025134845.1). Taxonomy (NCBI): domain Eukaryota; kingdom Metazoa; phylum Chordata; class Mammalia; order Rodentia; family Cricetidae; genus Neodon; species Neodon shergylaensis. The sequence goes on along the minus strand of JABTXL010012609.1, from coordinate 13,672,712 downwards.
ACACTATAGCTCCTTCTCCACTTGAAACTTGAGTAAAAGGGGAGGGCAGTATTTGCTATCTTTTTTTTATCTTTGATGAAAAAGTTCAAGTACTATGCCTGCATTTGGCTCATTTCGTATCATTTTATTTGAATAAATGAGCAAATCAATCACTCTTTTGACAATAACAATTCACATCCCAAATACAGCAGTCTGTAACTCTGGGTGTAGACACAAGATTAGTTTAACATGCTGAACCATCCCTCAGTATTCGCTAACAGTTTTCAGTGGAACTTACAATGAATAACAAAACACTGGAAACTTCAGAGCTGAGGGTGTGTCCCGGTGGTAAAGTGCTTCTCTAGCAGGTGTGAAGACCTAGGTTTGGTTCTTAGTACTGAGAAGGGGAGAGAAATGTAAAACGTTCCGACTTCCTGGAAATGTTGTAACAAAGCTACATGCTTCAAATTGAAGATGGGGCAAAATTATTATGATTAGGACAGGTGATATAGCTCAGTGGAAACTTGCCTAGAATGCAGAAGGCCCTGGGTTCCAAATCCCAGCACTAGGCAGAGGAATGGGAAACAAGCAAGCAAAATTCTCTAACATACATATTGATAATTTTTAACATGTTTTATAATTGACATAAGACATTTTGTAGAGACCAGAGCATTTGAAGTGTTTATTTTTACAAAGTGAATCCCTTTTTCCCCAGATGTTTATTCAGGGGAGAACACTTTCATCCATATTCATGTCTTTGTTAGGAGGTTGGGGCGTGGCTCCCTGGAGAGTACATGCATGTATAAATAAATTAATTAAAATTAATGAAGAATAAAGATATAATTGTACAAAACAGTTATTGATAACTAACGAGAGAGGAATCCATTAGGAGGAGGTTTGAGGTGTTCACTAGCAAGCAACATGATTTTCCAAAGAACACAGCCTTTTCTCAGTTACCTCACCAGAACCAGTTCACTCCCTGGCAGGCAGGAAGCAAAGAAAAGAGTAAGGCAGGAAGGGTCAGGGGTCTCAATATCCCCTCCAAAGGCATGCCCCCAGTGACCAACTTCCTTTTATTAGGCTCAAACTCTTAACCCTTCTACCATCTATCTCCTGGTGGTACCATGAGCTGGAGACCAATCCTGAAAGGCACGGATCTTTAAGGAACATGCAAGGTCCAAACTATAGCAGAAGCTAGATAATACCTTGTGTGATTCTTGGTTGCTAAACAGAATTGTTTGGGAGTTTCATGGATGCGTTCTATGAGTGTCTAATCGGTGAGATTTTACATGGCACACACTTCAGGAATCGTAAGTATACTATCCCAGTTAACCCTAACTGCAACCCTATGTGGTAAGGGCTCTTCAACCCATCTACGGAGGGCCACACACAGCCTCAGAGAGGAAAGCGACTTGGTCAAAATGAAGCCATTGCTCAGACAGAGCCAAGACTCAGTGTTTGCCTAATTTCACAGTCCCTTGAGGCTCCTCTCACCAAGTCCCCATCCACTCAGCCAGGGGTTCCCACGCTTTAGCCTCCAATAGTAAAGTCTATTTCACTAATGAAGGTTTCCAAGTCAAACTCATAAGATTTCTGGCTCTTTAGGCGTTGGTCAATTCCAGAAAGGGGCATTTGCACAGACCTGCATGATTCTAAAATAGCCATCTATGAATATGTTTGAGAAATAACTTGTTGGTCCATCCATCATGGCCATATCAACATGTTCCCATGAAAGGCAAATACAATTGTATCCACATTCTTCTAAATTTTTTTCTAAGAGAGTTATTTTATGTGTGTAGATGTTTTACAAGTATGTTGGTGCCCCAAAGTGTGTACCTGTCACCAACAGGAGTCAGGAGGAGGCACTGGATTTCCTGCTACTCGAATTATGCAGGGTTATGAGTCACCAGGTGGGTGATGGGGACCGAATCTGAGTTCCCTGTAAGATCAATAAGTGCTCTCCTGTGCTCCAAGTCCATATGTCTAACTGTTTAAGTGTCTCTCAGAGAGATTCAAAATGAAGCCCGGGTTTCTAAGTCTAGTGTGCTTGGCTCTAGACTGGAGACTATAGTCTAAATAGACTACAATGATCACAGTCTATCCCTCTTCCTTTGGCTTTTGCTCACCTTCTGCTCTCTAGGACAGAGCCTGTCACTTTCTGTTTTTAGAGCTGAGCTTGCATCTCAAATCTTTGTGGTGGCTCTCATTAAGAAGCAACTAGCGGTGTTTCAATCCTGTGGCCAGTTTGGTGGTTCCGTAGCATCACTGGCTCTTTCCCGCAAGCCCTTGGCAATAGCCATTTGTCAGTTTAAAACTTTGACGAGGTGGTGGGTGATGAGTGCGTGTCTGAACTCATCCATCTAAGATATTATTAATGGTAGTGACTAATAATTCCTCCTTGTAGCTTCATATTTAACACAGTCCCTCCACAACACACCTTCTTGACAGAGAAACCATTCAATCCATCAATTAAACTTGGACAGATAACCCCAAAAGCTTAAAATTTTGAAGCTATGGTTAGGCATTTTGCAGACATGTTAATGAAACATGCCATCAACTCTCTTGATATTCTGGTGTTTTATTAACTTACATGGTTTAGGGGGAGGGGGATCTTGGTAGCTCTCCTTAGATGGTTGCCTTTTTTTACAGACAGAAAAATCCAAGTAAGGAGAATTTTCCTTAACTCATTCAGCAGAGATGTGAGAGTTTTTCTCTCCCTGACCCAGTTCCTCTTCCTTTTCATACCATCTTGTGTTCCTCTTTCTATAGTCTAGTTTAGAACTGACTTGACTGCCCGCGTCTTCGTGGGCGCTATTAGAAGACAGATTATGCTGGTGTTGCCTTACTTCATCCCCGTTGTCCTCAGCTCTCTGGTCCTTCAAACACTCTGGCAGTGTTGCAGTTGCTGGAAACTCGAAGATCGATAAGATAAGCATTCCCAGCTCCTGCAAGCCTGCAGCCTAGAAGAGCAGGATGTTTAGAATGCAGTGATTTGGATGTGTTCTCTCAAGTGTTTGCAGTAGCAATGAGTGTGTCCTCCTGGACACCGCAAGCATCTCTGGGATCAAACAAGGAATGCAAATTTGATGATAATGTTTACTAAAACAAATGTCACTTCTCCATTATTTGCCAAAGTTGTAAGACGGACCAAAGGATCGATCAGATAAAGGGTGATTAAATTTACATATGAGAAAACTTGTCTAGTTTCATCATCTGTCAGGCAAATGCCAAAAGAAGTAAAGTGAGGGGATGGAAGAGGAAGAGGAGGAACAACTTCTGAAGGAGGACTGTTTTAATAGAATAAAATCTGTGCCATCTGAAGGTATAATAATTTCTCTTCTCTCTCTCTCTTTCTCTCTCTCTCTCTCTCTGTGTGTGTGTGTGTGTGTATTTGCATGTGTGTGCTTGTGGGTGTGCTTATGGAGGGCACAAGAAGACAACGGGGCCCCTTATTGCTTTTTACCTTAGTGTGTGTGTGTGTGTGTGTGTGTGTGTATGTTTGTGTATGTTTGAGACTCCAATTTAACCTGTGCTCTTTCTAGACCAGCTAGCTTGAGAGACCCTGGGATCCTCCTGCTTTCTGTTGCTGGGATTAGAGATGAGCGCTCCTGTACTGACTTCTATTTGGGTGCTGGGGATCTAAAGTCAGCTTGGGTGTGATTATTAACGCCTAAACCTGAAAGGAATTGCAGTAGGTACAAAACAATAGAATCAATCTGTAGTGTCACATTTCCAGTCTGGATCGACTCTGCTTTGACTGAATGTGTGTTAAGTTGACAAATCATCCCTTGATTCGACTTTCACTTACCGCAAAGCAAGAGCCAAGCTCGATACTCATTTAAGATCATTTTGAGAGACACAAAGGCATTGATGTAAATGTTCTGGGAGTTCTAGAACATTCAATGCTCAATATTCCTAATGTGTTCAAACTGGGGAGGGAAGTCTCCCTCTTAGCCAGGCTTCTGTGTTTTGTTTTGTTTAATAACAAGCAAAATAAATAACAACATAAAGGATGAGAACCATATTCAAGCCCCTTACATCCAACAGCTCAGTTAATGCTGGGCGGAGGTGACTGAAAGTGTCTATTGTTCTTTTTGTCTGTTTGTTTTTCATCTCTTTCCCCTTCCCTCCTTCTTTCACAAATATTTTCTCTCTTCCTGAGGAAGTTTCTTGCTCTGTAGCTCAGGTTGTTCTTGAATTCATGGTCCTCTGCCTTAACCTCTTGAGTGCTGGAATTCCCCACATGCATGACCACACCTACCTAGTCCAGATGTCTAACAGGAATTTTCACTGATCTCGAGATACTTATTGTGCAACACAAGGTGTTTCCTGTGCAGATGGAGATGAGTTAAACTGCTGGGAATCAAAATCCTAACTGATATACTGGTGTCTGTCAGTAGCAAGGGCATCTGGCAGAGGCAGCGCTAGGCAGTGTGGAAACCACCCAAGAAGCAAGGTATCCTGAAACACACATCTTAAAGTAAGGGTGTCTCCTAAGAGGCCCGTGAGATGGGGGATAGGCAGAGGGGCTACATATAGCCAAGAAAGTTACGGACAGACAGGTGCTAAGATCTGGTGTTTGGGGGCTCAGGAAGTCATGCGGAGTAACCACAGTAGAGGGTGGTCATTGGTAAAGATGGGAACATCCAGCAATGGGGGGCTGATTGGGATGGCACGGATGTGTACCGAACATTGCATGTAGGGTAGTAGAGAGATGCCCATGGGATTTTCAAGAAAAATGAACTTCCCGGAGAAACATTATCTTCTAAACCAATCCCTCAAATAAATCTTGGGCTTAAACGATGCAGTGAAAGGGCTGGCAAGATTGCTCATCTGGTGAAGGCACTTGAAACCGAGGCAGGCATTCTGGGTTTGAACCCTGGGACTTACATGGTTGGGGGAGAAAATTGACTCCTACAAGTTATCCTCTGACTGCCGCATGCATGCTTTGGACCTCCACGGGAATGTATACCATAGCAACGGCAATATTTTCTGTCAATGTTTCTGCTCCTTCTGGTTAAGTCTGGGCTCTCCTTGGTTTCTTACGAATGGCTGCACATAACTACAATCCTTGCTGTCTGCCTCTGACAACCGTGCTTGGCATTAGTCATAATTATCAGGTATGATTCTGAACTTTTTGAGAAATGTACACCACATTCAAATAATCTTCTTGGAGAACCAACCCGGCAACAGGAAATGTCAGCATCATTAGCTGTATATTAAGTTTCATTAAAATCAAAACTATGAAATAATTAGCTTCTGCTGCTTCCCTGAGTGGCAATTATGGACCACCAGGAAGTGTCATGCTCACCCGGATTTCCTCTTTTAAAGCACCACATGTTCAAGATAAGGTACTATTTAAAAAAATAATTTTAGATTTCTTTTTAGCTGGGGCTATATAAACATCATTTTCTGAGTATAGCTACTAATAACAATATCTCATATTTAGGAAATATGAATTTGATTGGGCTCAAAGGTGAGATAAAAATGTTAATATGTGCCATTATGTAAGAAAGTCAAGTCCAGAGCACTAACATGTCTGCTCTGAACTGTGTTTGGAGGCTTCTCTTCGCCTTCAGTTAGAATTAAGCTCTTATCTTCTGCTTTTAATTATTGCTGAAAGTTACTAACTTAATGCCAGTGAGAAAAATTATAATCTTAAATTATTCAATTTCATTTTAGCAATTCCTCCGCAAATTTCTTTTCTTTGAAAGAACATAGAAGTCTCTCTGCCTGTGACCAACCCAGACACAGTTCTGAATGGTTCCTCTTGGCTTCCTCTGACTCTGTCTCTTAGGAATTAGCTCCCACCACCACCACCTGAGGAGGTAAGCTAGTGTTGCACAAACATCATTCCTTCCTGACATCTCCTGCCCCTGGCCCCAGGCTAAGGACGAAGGTTGTCTGTAGGGGAGGACATGTCAGGCACACTGGTGAAAACAACAATCAAACACAGGACACTTTAATCATAGAACATTGGTCAGTTAAGTCTTCCTAAGACCCACGGACTCTACTCTGTGGACCCAGGCAAATGAAGTTAGGTGCAGCCATATTCTACAAGGAGCTCGTGATGGTTTGAACAGGCATGTATTTGAAGGCTTGGCCCATAGGGAGTGGTACTATGAGGAGGTGTGACCCTGTTGGAGGAGGTGTGTCACTGTGGAAGCGGACTTTGAGGTCTTATATGCTCAAGCTATGTGGCACAGTGTTGCTTCTGCTGCTTGCAGATCAAGGTGTAGTACTCTCAGCTCCTTCTTCAGCACCATGTCTGCCTGTACATTGCCATGAAGATAATGGACTAAACCTTGAAACAATAAGCCAACCTCAATTAAATGTTTTCTTTTATTAGAGTTGCCATGTTCATGGTGTCTCTTCAGAGCAATAGCAACCCTAACTAAGATAGAGAAGCTTTTTTATACCACTGAACAGCCAAGGCACCCATCTGTCTGGAATTCCTCTTTGAACAAATATGTCAAAGATTATCCTCTTAGGGAAACGGGATGTTATCATTAAAAGGCAAAACTGATTGTTGCCAATCACTGTGCCCATCAAGAAGCAGAGATCAGAACTTTGTGTGGTTGTATGATAACTCGTTTTCACAACAGGCTCTAGTCGTATCTTCTACACTTTAGTTTCTGCTCTCATAATCCTCAGTTGTTACCCCACAGACAATTCCATTATAGAGATACAATAATTGGCTCAAGCCACACATATTACACCAATGAACAGCACTGTGCAGTAATGTGTACTTGGATCACCTGAAAATTATTGCCTATTAAAAGCTTAGCGCTGCCAGGCGGTGGTGACGCACGCCTTTAATCCCAGCACTCGGGAGGCAGAGGCAGGCGGATCTCTGTGAGTTCGAGGCCAGCCTGGTCTACAAGAGCTAGTTCCAGGGCAGGCACCAAAAACTACAGAGAAACCCTGTCTCGAAAATTCAAAAATATAAATAAAAAAATAAAAAATAAGAGCTTAGCACTGAGCTTTGAAATACTATATAAAATGGCAGGATTGGGGATGACAACATGTGGGTTACTCAGGATTTTTTTTTAAATCCAGTCTGGTATGTAGCAAAGGATCAAAAATGCCAATGTCACCAACAGAAGTCAAAGTTGCCACAAAACAGTTGGTCATGTATATGTAGATCATTAAAGATACATTAACAAAAGTGTAAGAGCTGGGACAACTGACTGAGCAGTGTGATCCAGACCCAAGATCCATCATAGGATAGATGCGCTAGATACTGGGACAAAATGGATTGCAGGGAGACCTTTGGAAAAGAGCAAGGGAAGGAAAGAACTTGGGGAGAGGCTGTCAAAACACAGAGAAGAGAGCTGCCAGCTGCCAGGCTGCTTTCAGCTTTCAGGAGTGAGCAGACAGACAAATCAGGGTGTTTACTTTCTAAGTTACAGATCTCAGCAAAGGTTGCCCTGGGCACATGACACTGTTTCTGGTAACACTGCCAGGAGCAGAGAAGCCTACAGAGAAACTGGACCTCTGTGAGATGCAGCCATTGGAGAGTAGTGTCACTTCACTTGTCACAAGGAGTGTCACTACAGAGGAAAGTCGGAAAAGAGGCAGAGAAGGGGTGAGGCGGTGAGAGCAGGAGCCTGAAGAAGTAGAGAAGGTGAAGCGATGCAGGCTTGACGAAGCACCTACAAACCAGAGCATTTCCTCCTGGTGGGCTGCACCAGTCTCAGGAGCTCAGCGATGTACCTCTTTTGGAAGAGCCTGGGCATTTTTATTAGTGGCATCTGTGCCTGGAGGAAAACGAGCTAGAAAACACGGGATTCAAACTCTCTGAGGACACAGATGCCCCCGAGGACCGGGGTAAAAATTAACAGCATGCTTCAAGGAGGCGAGTCACACTTGGTGCTGGAGGAAGCACGGAGGTGGACATTGTGGTTTAGCAGAAGTTTGGCCAAATTAAAACAGAAGAGCCTAGCCAGAGTGGAAGCGCCTGTGCTTAGAAGGCTCGGGCAGGAAAATCAGCAGGGCAAAGCCAACTGATGTTACATAAGATTCTTTCTCAAAAAAACTAAAACACACAAGCAACTGAGCCCTTGAAAGGGTTAGGTAAGTACCGGGAAATTTATGGAATGAAGACTGAATAGACAAAGGGATAGCAGCTATACCATTGTGAGATCACAACTCAACTCTGGCCATATCTTGTAGCAACTTGCCCAAGAAACCAACTCCCTGGACCACCAGGCCAGGCCTGTAGGAAGTGAGACTGTCAACTCCAAGGACAGTGCTGGCAGCTGAACAATAGTTTAGATGATTGCTGGCCCTGAGCAGCTAGGAATTAGGGAGTAACTACCAGCTTTCCTGACTCCCCCACCCCAACCCCGATTTCAGATTAAGGGCCAACCAGAGCAAAGCAAGCATTCTTCCGCTAACTACTCACAAATCATGCTGGCCACCCCATGCTGCCCCACATAGGCAGCCTCTTTTCTGAGAGACTCCAGCCACCTTCTTCCCACTGCTATGCCCACCTCAGAATCTCTGGAAAGCACAGTTGGTGGTACTGACTCCGTTGCTATAATAAGCTTGGAGGATACCCCGTGTCCCCATGAGGTGAGTATTCATAGATTTCCACAGAAACAAAGACTAAAATCAGGCGAAAGACAGATTCAAGGCAAGTTGGAAGTGAGAGGTTAGTAGGGGACACGGAAGAGGGTTTTTGGAGTCTGTGGGACAAGCAGGGAAAGAATCAACATTTTTATATTGTTTGTTATGTTTCTTATTACTTTGCTATGGATTTAGACAACTCACTGAACCCACATAGACCTTGTAGGAAGGCTTTGGATAATTTTTCCATTTTTAAGGGAATTGAGACTAAAATCACTGTAATAATCCATCCAAGGGATGAAGACTCCAAGGACAGATGTCCTTTTTTGTGTCAGGTCGCTCCCCACACATCTTGGACACTCCTACTGTAGTCCTGGCCATGGTCGATTGTGACCGACTCTCGGAACGGCTTTAAAACTCCTTGCTATGTCTCTCAGGCTTTCTCACAGTAGATGAGAGATTTAATTTTGTACCCAAGCAAACAGAACCCAGAGAGGACAGAATGCAGTTTAGATTCAGATCCTTATTATTTCAAAGCCCTGGTCATTCACTGCATTTTCTTCAATGTTCAGGTGGGAGTGATCAGAAAAGATGGTGGAACAATGGTGTGGGAACTGAATCCGGGTGTAAGGCCTCACAGGGAGCCCACAGAAACTCCCATGCACTGGAAGAGGATGGGCAGCAAAGACCTCCCAGTGGGTGGGGGCTGGGGAGCAAGATGCTCCTGGTTAGACACACAAGAAGCAACAAAATGGCTGACAATGCAGAAAAGAAATAGAAATGCAGGGCATGGGGAAAAGGCTGCAGAGGAGAGATCTGCGGGGGCAGAGAGTTCTAGAAGATATGGTCATCTGCATGAATGGCTACATCATGCAACCATGTAGTAACCAGAGTCTGCATTCCCACGGCAAAGGAGTTTATCTCTCTCTCTCTCTCTCTCTCTCTCTCTCTCTCTCTCTCTCTCTCTCAGACACACACACAGACACACCCCACACACATGCCGCCACCACCACTACCACCAACAAAACCCAAGACAGAAACAAAAACAAAACAAAAACACAGGAAAACAACAAAAAATTACTTTTAAGCCACGCCTCTGGAATTTGACTCTGGTACTGTTTTATTTTTAATTCTTTTTTTTAAAGGTTTATTTATTTATAATGTATACAACATTCTGCCTCCATGTATGCCCGCACGCCAGAGGAGGGCACCAGATCTCAGTACAGATGGTTGTGAGCCACCATGTGGTTGCTGTGAATTGAACTCAGGACCTCTGGAAGAGCAGCCAGTGCTCTTAACCTCTGAGCCATCTCTCCAGCCCTCTGGTACTGTTTTCTATCTTACTAATAGATATCTAAAGTCCGTGGGCTCAGGGCTGCACCACCTAGAAAACAGTCTCGTCTCCACTCACTCTCCTTCCTGTCGGGGGAAATCTGGGAGGAGCTGGGGGAGGGGGAAGAATATGATCAAAAATATTTGATGAAAAAAATTAATAAAAAATTTAAAGAGCAAACATTAGAGTAAAGGATACCTTCTTCAAAGTAAAGCAAAGGGTGAGTCTAACTCGATCTTCGTTGTGGCCGCTTTTGACACCCAGCAAGACCTCTTAAGGACAAGGGTTGAAAATGCAGGGATATTTTGTCTTAAGGGAGTTTTATAGTTGAGCCTGTATAAAATTTCTTTCTAGATACTGGGATTTGCACTTAAAGGACTGAGGGGGGTCTCCATTGCAGAGTGAGGGGGAAGAGAAGAGCACAGTGCTTCCACAGAGTAGCTGTTTATCCGTCCCTGACCCCAGTCCACCGGTGCTCCTATTTGATGTGTGACAAACAGCATCAGCAGAAGACAACAGCCATAGCGATCCCAGTTCAACTGTTCTCCTATTAGCCCATTAAAGAAATGTGCTTACTGCCTGACTTAATGAACACAGGCATCTCTGTGGAGGGATGGAGGCTTCTGCTAAGTCTCACTGAAAACAGATGCCAACAGACATTTCTCTCATCCTGTCCAGACCCCTCCCTGACTTTCTCACCCACCCCCTAAAAGAGAATTTTTGGTTGTTACCTCTTACCGACATTTATTTTGGCAATTTTTCTCTGAGAGTCCGTCCTCATCTTCCCCCATGATGTCCACAGCTGAGAATATCAGTGCGACCAGGACAGCAAAGCAGCAGACCAGAGCGAAGACCACAATGCACTTCTGCTGTGACTGGAAGAGAGAGGGGAAAGAGCCGTCAGCGGCTGCAAGCATGAAGACATGCAAGTTAGGGCCGGCAGGCGTAAAGCCACGCAAGCCCTGAGACTTTTCAAAACACCACTGTGTGTCCTTCAGGAAATGGTTGTTAGAAAGAGGTCGATCTCTGGGAGAAAACAGCCAAGGTTTTTATGTTTATCCCACAACACAGTCTTCAACCTCTAGTATATGCTATGGTATGCTAAACTACCCACAGTGGTACCCAGGCTTCAGAACCAGCTTGTCTTTCTTTACAACCCAAATACAGGCCAGAAACGATGTGCAAATGATGGCCTTGGCTACAAGACCCAGAAGCACAGATGCCAGCATGGTGGGCTATGCAATGGACGTAACTTTTCTTCTTCAATCGCTGCCACGAACAATGTCCTCACACTTGATTTTCAATGAGAAGCTGAAACCCTGACTGGCAAAGCCACTAGTTGTCCTCATCTTCAGGTCCAAGCATGTAATCGCAGGACCCCTATCTCTATGGCTAAAGGTGGTGGAGGGCAGTAACTGGGTGAGAGCTGTAAGCACATGGATGAATGGTTTTTGCCTGTTTTCCCTCTGCAGGAGTCTGAATGGTTGTGCCCAACTCCGAAGTTCATCTTAAAATGTCACCCCATCTCATGCCCACGCCAATCATGGCTTTCTGGACTAGAGTCTTTTAGAAGGCAGTTAGGTTGTGCGAGCAGAGCCATCTTTGTCAGGGAGGTGACCTTAAAAGTCTTAGAGAGGATCATTGCCTCTGTACCTTGGCAGGAGGCAGGAAGCAGCAAGAAGACTCAGCCAGAAATGGTGCTGCCCTTTGTCTTTGTTTCATCTTTCCTAAGTGATTGTAAAATGGGGAAACAAATACATCTGCTTTTAAAGGTTGAAATTAAGACTCAAAGTAAGTGAAACGAGATGTTTAATGTAGACTACCAGTGTCATAACTAGGTGACGTATTCAAGTGACCCGCCTCTGTGAGCCGCCCCAAATATTTTAGGGAAACAAGATGAATATATGAGTAAGCCAAAAGCATCAGAATGTTGTTTTTGGTCGATTTTATATATTGATTATGGACAGGGACAAAGAAAGAATGGAAAACAGCACAAGAAAGGACACTTCTTTACAAGAAAGGTTATTTTTCTCCTTTCTCTTTTTAGATATGGCCTTACTATGTAGCTCTTACTGTCTGTAATGCGTCATGTAGATCTGGCTAGCTTTGAACTCACAGAGACCCACCTACCTCTGACTCTTCACCTCTGACTCTCAAGAACTGGGATTAAAAGAATGTACAACTATATCATGCTTTTTTTATTTCTTTTTTCATGGTTCTAGGGACTGAAGCCAGGACCTTGCACACACTAGGCAGGTGCCCTACCACTGGGCAACATACCCAGTTCTTTTTGTATTTTTTTATTTTGAAACAGAGTTTCATTCAAGCCTGCCTTGAATTCTCCCTGTGGCCTGGGTAGGCCTTGAACTTGTCATCCTCCTGTCTCAGTCTCTGAAATAGCTATGGTCACAGGCCTATAAGCCTGGTTCACCAGGCCAGGCTTTAATTTTTGAGAAATCATTCTAGTCCAGTCTCAGAACTCAAAATCTTTAATAGACATTTCTAAACTTCAACATGTATTAAAACTACCTGGCGGGGGTGGGGGGGCTTTAGATATACCTGGGCTCCCTGGCCATTTCTGATTCGGTTGGTCCAGGGTGGACCATCAAGAATATCCATTTGTAGTAAGTTCCCAAGAGATGCTGATATTGGTGGTCCCACAGGCTGCACTGAGCCCACAGGGATCATTTGTGCTGGAAGGAAGGGTGTGCTCCAGGGCTGCCACTGATACCTGACTCATGGACCATAAAGACTGGACACAATATTTTGGTTAGAAACACACCTATGGTCAGTTTTATGTATAAACCAGACACAGTAAGAGATCAATATCAACAGTTAGAAACATGACTGCTCTGGAATTCGGGACCATTATTAGGAAAATGACGGTTACTGGTGGTAGTTGTTTTGTTTCTAGGACCGAGTCTCACTGTGTTACCCAGTCTGGTCTCAAATTCACGATCCTTCTGCCTCAAAGCCCTCAAGTACTTAGATTATAGGAGTGTGCAACCATGCCTGAGGTTCAAGCTCTCTGTCTCTCCTTCTTCACTCCTTCTCTCTTCTCTCTTCTCCCTTCTCTGTCTCTCACATGTACAATGTTTCACTATGATATTTCATAACTATAGTCATGTAATATACTTTAACCAATTCTATTCACCACATCTCTATTCTTTCTTTTCTTTTTAATATTTGTTGTTTTTCATATCTATTTTCATTTATGATTTTTTTCACTTATTTTACATCCTGACCCCAGCCTCCCCTGGTCCCTTTCCTCCTGTTTCCTCTCCCCATGTCCCCTCTTCTCCCTCCCCACTCTAATACTTTCCAAGTCTTAGTTAGGGCTTCCATTAAGGTCTTTGATCACTTTGGAATTAATTGTTGTGCAGGATGACAAATACGGATTCAGTCTTCTATCTGAGGCTTTCAAGTTTTTGCAGTGCCATTTATTAAAGAGGCCAGTTTTTTATCTATCACAAGTTCTTCGGCATCTACAAGAAGCACTGTTTGAATGTAGAGACCACAGTACCTGAACCACTGATCTGATAACTGAGATAAGAGCTAAGCAATGGGGAGGTAGCACACACGACGTGGACATGCTGGTTAACAGCTAAGGAATGGGGAGGTAGCAATCACAGTGTGGACATGCTGGTGAACAGCTAAGCAATGGGGAGGTAGCACACACAGTGTGGACATGCTGGTTAATAGCTAAGCAATGGGAAGGTAGCAATCACAGTGTGAACCCAAGTTATGACTCAAGTCTCATGCTGAACAGAGCAGGGCAGTGTGAGAGTTCCTCATAGTAGTCTAGAGAGCATGAAAATAAAACTAGAAAATTATTTCTGGAAGTTTATTTTTAATATTTTCTGACCACAGATGACTGAAGGTCATTGAAACTGCAAGAAGGTGAAATGATGAGTAAATGGAAGCGGGGGCCTGGGTATCATCATTCCTACTAAATATTAGGGGATATGTGTTTGCCCTTGAACTTACTCAGCTTCAGTAATTCATTCTATTTTTCTTTTTTTCTTTAGTCCTCCCTCCCTCCCTCCCTCCCTCCCTCCCTCCCTCCCCTCCTCTCCCCTCCAAAACAAGCTCTCAGGTAGCCCAGCTTGGCCTTGAATTCACTTTGTAACTGAAGGTGACCTTGAACTCTGTACTCTCCTCCCTCTCCCTTCCAGCATCTGGGATTACAGACATTCACCACCACACAACTCCCTAGTGACTATTTTTCAACCCCCCAAAAGGATCTTAGTAAATACACTCTAATGATTTAAATATTTGTCTCATGATTTATTTTATCTAAGGAGATTTAAAACATATTTTAAAAAGAATCTTGCCCTAGCCTTCAAATTTCCTGGTAATAGTATTTGCTTGAATTGTCAGGAAATATTTGTAGTTAGTTATTTTTTGATAAAAATAAAACAAAACATAATAAAGAAGAAAAATCTCAGTGCCACTCAACAGTGCTTGCCATCATTGTCTGCTTTGGTTCTTTCTTCGCCAGCATCTATCTTTCCAACAATCTTACGATACTCTGCCATTCTATACATGAGTTTCATAGTGTAGGTTTGGCAATTGACCATATTTTAATGTTGTTAAATGTTCTTATAATAGATTTCAGTTCTTACCTAATGTTCTGTTACAGGGGCATGCCTTTTTCTTCTCTACTCTAAAAATCTAATGGCAAATTAGTACTATTTGTAATTTAATGCTAATTAATTTGTGGAGACAGAATTGTACTGTGCAGTCTAGATTGGCTTCACATGCATAATGCTCTGGTCTCAGACTCTGGTGGGCTGGGAGTCACTTCATATGCTTTCCCTAGAAGCTGTGCACAGAAACAAACAACGGAAGCTTTTAGAGGGGTCTAAAGTAATGCAGAATTATCCATTCATTGAAAGTCTCAGGGGTGGGGAGCTAAACCTGGGCAATAAAATAAAACATTATCTAAAGAATAAGCATGTAGACCCTGGCATCTTGAAGACACCATATCAGGTACAGACCGGGAGCTTGGCAAATGAGCCCTCGTGGATGCCAAATGCTTAAGCTACACCAATATTGATTTGTTTCTCTTTGTTCTTGTCCTGGTGAAGCACTAAATGACAACTCTACCTAATTTGTTTGTTATTGGACGTTCTTTGATGAAATAACCCTTCACACTTCCATTAACATCTATTAGTTTAATTCTATGTTATTAAATTCTGTGAGAGCAGTTTAGTTAGTTTTTTCATTTTAATTTGTCAAAGGGAAAGCCAGACTCTGGTTCTCATTTTAAAAATGTGTTCTTGGAACAGTGTGCCCTAAGAACATAATTTCTATCTCATCAGTGACAGACTTTGTTCAAATAATTGTGTAAAAGTCTCATGAGACCAAACTTTAGGTTATAAAGAGAATTTTTCATTTTAACTCCTGAACAGATCATTTCAGAAACTGGTATGAACCATATTTTATGTTTTTATTTTACTGAATCAAAGTTTTAAGGGGAACGAATAAATGTGCATACAATCCAAGCTTCACTGATGGACTCAACACATGAAACAAAAATGAAATTTGAAATAAACCAATCAAGAACATCACTGATGCTTTCCTACAATGGAAACGGATTACTTCCTTGGTCAAGAAACACATCCAATCATGTTGACACTCAAAGATTTGAATGTGGTCTATTTACTACATGCGCTTTACCGCAAGTAAGACATAGATTTATAAGACCTCTGACCAGAGATGCGGTATTGTGCTTGAGAATTAGAAATACTAGGTGTTTCTCACCACACTTCCATATTATTTAAAAAGCACTGAGGACTTTGCACCCATGATCTTAAAGTAAAATTTAAACATTCATATTGTCTTTCATTTACTTACAAGTGCTTTTTTAATTTTGAGTTTACAATATAACAATCTCTTCCTTCCCTTTTCTCCCTCCAAACTTTCCCAACCACCCCTTTTCACTCTCCTCTAAATGCATGGCCTCATCTTTCATTAGTTGTTGCACGCATGTATGTATGTCTATACACACATACATATGTTCCTAAATATAACCGGCTCGGTCCATAGAATGATTCAAGTTTTTTTCAAAAGCAAGATGACAAATTTTTAAAAACATGGTAAAGCCTTAAAAATACAACACATTTTATGTATCTAACCCCTAATCTTGGCAAAGATAGAAAAATTTATTTTCTAAGGAGAGATGTACCAACAAAGATAAACATTTGTGTGATTCAACAGCAAAAGTGATCCAACAAGTTGGAAATAGTGTGGGTATTTAATTCCCGTCTCTAGGTCCAAATACTCTAGACCTGTTCTATAGATTCAAGTGTTTTCCTCTGTGTGTTTCATTTTGGTGTCTTCATTTTCTACTCCACATCAAACCTGGTTATTTTCTGATTGTTGTTAGTGTTAGGCAACAGATCCTCCATGTGCTCCATCAGTGTAGACACCGATGTTGAACGTTTGCCTCTGTGCTATGACATTACAGCATCGCTGGATCTGTGTGATATTCCTGTAACTCAGGACATATTGTACATTGAGATCTTAGTCATGTTCCCAGGAAAACGCATCACCTGGAAGATCCAGAGCCATCTCTTCTGGTGACTAACCAAGCCGCAGGATAATGACTTCACTATAGGACCAAATCAAAACATCTGGACCACATACTGCACAGGGCTTTGAGGGAATCTTTACGATGGACATCACTTTACCCTCACATTCTTTAGAGTCCTCAAAATGACACTCATATGCCCTGCTGCCCGTCCGTAAGGTATGCTAATTTTCTTCCAAAGCTTAACTAGCTGTATATAATGCAGGTCGCAACCTAACATGAGTCCTGCCACAAACCAGAGAAACTCTGAATGAACCCCAGAGAACAGTAGAGCAAGGGGAAGCAGGGATACTCCACCAATCCAAGCCGAAGAGAGAAAACTGGGAGTTTAGAACGACCAAAGCTGCCAGAGTTGGCAGGAGGAAAGCTCACGGAAGAACTTAGAGGAGCTTCAGAAAGTCTCACTGAGTTTTGGACTGAGGATGGATCAGCCCACGTGTGTGTCAGTCACCTGCAGGAGATGGCACTTGAAAGGAACCAGTAGAATAATCTTTGTCCTATGACAGAGACAAAGAGAGCTAGTATTCCTAATGCCCATATTGGGGGGGTCCTATAATATTTGGGTACCAAGCCCCAGAACCCTCATGATAGAAGGAGAGAATCAGCTCCCATGAACTGTCTCTCTGACATCCATATGCTTATCATGCATACTCACGCAATCACAAAAATAAATAAATGTAAAATCAATAAATTAAAAAAGAAGCAAGCTTTGAAACCTCAAACTATTGACAAGTAAGTACATGTAAGACTAAAACTCAAGGACTTTGTTAAAACACTCTGCTGTCCAGCACACAGCAAAATAAAGTTCAGTGCTTGGCATCCAGGAACTATCATGAGGACAATAATCAGTTAAAATCAACTCAGAAGTGATAAATAGTACTGCATTATATGCAGGCACTGAACTTACTATTATAGGTATACTCCATAAATTTAAAAAGATAATAATGAAAAAGTAAGATGAATAAAATATAAAAATAACACATCTGAATTCCAGACATAATAAATTCACTGAAGGGAATTAGTAGATTAACTACAACATAAAAAACAAATTGGTAATCTCTGTGAAAACATAGAGAATATAATAAAAAAAATCTTATTATCAGTATCTATCTGTGAAGCCTACTGTATATTCTTGGAGCCTTTGTAAATGAAGAACATGAAAAAATTCTAAAATGTAAGTGCCAACATTGCGGAAGATTTAAGAGTAATCACATAATGATAAATAGATTAATCAAGAGGACTAGTACTAGACATAAATGCAACTAATAGCAACCTTAAGTGCATAAAACAAAACTGAATAAAACAGAATTAGAAATTAAAAATTCTCAACTATTCCATGATTTTTACAAACCCTTTTTCTCATTACTGAATAGAATTATGTGGTGAGAAATCAGTATGCAGCAGAAAATCTGAAGATGACTGGCGGCTGACTTCACTGACCTCAGACTTAGGGAGCATTCTAGCAAAGACTTAGCAGACATCAGCCTTCATTTGATCACACAGAGCATTCACCCCGCAGACTATATTCTGATTTTTAAATAAGTTCCAGGGAAGCAACAGTGACTTCAGAAGTATAAACTGTCTCTTATGGACTCACATAGTCTCTGACTACAATAAAGTCAAATATAAAACAATAAAAGGGAGGTCTCTGACAAACCCTTAAACACTTGGAATTTAAAACTAATTTGCATAAACATAGATTAAAAAAAATAATTAAGAAAAGCATCAGAATTTTGAACCAATGAAAATAAAAGTATACTATATCAAAACCACGTGAGAGTCTGTGCCAAAAGGCTTACAGGGAAGTTTGTAGTGTTAAATGCATAGGCTTTGATTTTCACATACACCTTAAAATATAAAAAGGAAAAGAGTTCAGGAACTCACCAAGGCCAGCTGGCCTGGGTCTGAAAAAGCATGGGATAAAACCAGACTCGCTGAATATAGCGGACAATGAGGACTACTGAGAACTCAAGAACAATGGCACTGGGTTTTGATCCTACTGCATGTACTGGCTTTGTGGGAGCCTAGGCAGTTTGGATGCTCACCTAACTAGACCTGGAAGGAGGTGGGTGGTCCTTGGACTTCCCACAGGGCAGGGAACCCTGATTGCTCTTCGGGCTGATGAGGGAGTGGGACTTGGTTGGGGGAAGGGGAGGGAAATGGGAGGCGGCGGGGAGGAGGCAGAAATCTTTAATAAATAAATAAATAAAATAAAAATAAATAAATAAAAACAAAAAAGTTCAAAATAGGCGAGTTGGTGGGAATAATATAGATACCGCTAAATCCAAACCAGGAAAGCCACGGAAGTCACAACACCTATGCTCTGAGAACACCTGATTTACGAATCACTACATCCCAATACTTAAAAAAAAATTAACATGCTTTAATTTATCCTGAAATAGTCTTAATGTGTGGGAGAAACTCCAGGATGCAGAGATTAAATCCAGGAGTCAGCCAAGTAATTTCTCCTCACAGCAAACACCAAGACCGTAGGGCTGTTGATCATAAAGAAACAGAGGAAAGGAAACCTTAGTAGGTGAAACAGATTTCTTTCAAATAAGTACTTTTATTGGGTGTGGGGGGAGACATGAGTCTGTCAACAGTTCAAGAGACTGGCAAGGAGTTGATGGGGACCAGGGCGGGAACATTGGTTAAAAAGGCAACCTGACAGAATCTGCTTGGATGACAATTGACCACACACAATATTCTTGACTCTTACATCCTCACTTCAAGACCTCTGGGTTCACAAAAGGGTTTGCAAATGTGCACAAAAGGGTACAATCACAAGTAAGTCCACAGCAGCGTTTTTATCAAAAGATTAATTTGGGAAGATAATGTACCTGAAAATAAGATTTGATGCAGTGATTCTCTGGGACAGTTTTAGCCACTGCTATGTGCATAAGTGCTTGTGAACACACGGAGAAAGGTCAGAGAATCACATTAGACTTTCAGCGCGTATTTGTGGGGAAAGGAGAGGCCTCTGGGGTAAACTGAGGTACACTGTTTATGGTGCACAGGTTTACTCTATTTTCTCCACTGTTAGAAACTTTATATCAGTCCTGGGTGTAAATTGTCTCTCACAGCAAGAAGGAAGGAAGTAGCTGTCTACTAGGCTACACAGGCCCCAGGACAAGTTAGATCTCCACAACACGATCCTATTTGATTGGCTGATTTGTTGATTGACTCATGGATTGACTGACTTTGCAGTATCAGGAAGAGGAGTCAGGACTTGTGCGGGCTAGGGAAGTGCTCTACCACTGACTGACACTCCCAGCCCTCTGCCATTCATCTTAATCTGCTATTGAGCATAATCAGCCGTGACCTCTACATTTATTTAAAGTGGAGGATATACCCCAATCAAAACTTCACAGATTACAAGGGCAACTGAAGAGTCACAGACTTTTGAATATCCAGAACATCCAGAGATCATCTCGTTCTACCCTCCACTCTGTCTTTTACTTGGTAAAGAAATCACTGGGAGAAAGGTATTGGTTCCCAGTTGTTTCTCTGCCCACCCCTATGTTTAACTGATTGACACTCCGGCAAGTAAAAAGAACTTTAGCTCTCACAAAAGACCAATGTGGCAGCCAGCCTATACAGCAATGTTCCTGACATCCCCAGTGGGTAAAGGAACGTCATTAGTGCTTGCAGCCATTGGTGGCATCGGGAAAGGGGAGAAAATGTACTTCATTCAATTAAAAAACACTTATCATGCATCTAACATATATATTGTTTATAAATGGATAGAAAGTTTTGCAAAGAGCAAAATGTATCCTTTGTACCACTAGTGTTTATTTTTTTCTTATTTTACAAAAGGAGGGCATGCATGCTATACATACATGGTTAATTTACAGTCATGGTGCCATTATTAAGAAACTTTGCCTATAAGAACCTCACAATTGAACTGTGTATGTGTGCATGTGCGGTGTGTGTGTGTGTGTGTGTGTGTGTGTGTGTTGTGGGGGATGAACACATCACTCTAGTGTTGTAAGGACCGAGCCAGGGTAGAAAAGGATAAGTGATCCACTTCACAAAAGAATTGAATCCTCACGAATTCAAGTAATTTCTACATATACAGCAAAGGATTCTCCCTGTACCCACAAAGCAGGTGGAGTGATTTCGAGTATCATGTATGAATAAGAACACTGTGCCTGTCAAGGCAATGCAGTCTTTATTCAACAGCTAAGATGCTATACTTTCATGTTCTCAGTACTCCTCCCCTTCATTACCGATGAAAGTAGACAGAAAATGACAAGAAATTGCTGGCTGCCCTTTGATAAACCGATGGCTGTTTGGGCTTTTAACAAGCTGGAGAAAGCTCTGAACATTTCAATACATCAAACTAAGCCAGGGTTCTTTCAGCTTTGGTGGGGGAGTTATTCTGAAGTTAGCTGATCACAATGGTTTCAGGTTCCTTTTCTAAGATATTTGTTTTCCAGTGACCTTAAAGATTAGTAGTGCATTCAGTCGGTAGGAAAGAAACGCTGCTGGCAAAAATGCCATAACCTTTATGCTAATTAAAAAGCAAAGTTGGCTTTGGGTGTAATAGCAAAGAAATCAAAAAGCAAAATCTTTGGTATCCCCCGTGTTCAGTTTCCTCTCTGTTTTCAGAAAGAAAATGCCTGCATACAGTATAAACGTCTCCAGGAGAGTGCACGCCAAGCTTAAAGAGGCGATGAGAGGGAAAGTGGTACTGTCCCACTGTAGAGACCTCACCTTTAGTATTCCTTCCCTGGGGAACTACAGCATCCTCTGATTGGACACTGCTAAACACACTACTTCTCAATGAGACAGTGCTGATTTCTAGAAAGTTTCTATAGACAGAGTATAATGGTCACTTTCATTGTTAATCTGACTGGATTTGTTAACTGTCTAGGAGACAAATCAGTGTGTGTCTGTGAGGGGAGCTTCCAGAGAGTTTTAAGTAAGGAGGGAAGGCCTATCCTGAACATAGGCAGCACCATCTCATGGTCTGGGATCCAGGGCTGATTGAAAAGGAGCAAAAGAAGCCAGGTGGTGGTGACGCACTTGGGAGGCAGAGGCAGGCGGATCTCTGTGAGTATGAGGACAACCTGGCCTGCAGAGAGAGTTTCAGGACAGGCTCCAAAACTACAGAGAAACCCTGTCTTGAAAAACCAGGAAAAAAAGGAACAAAAGGGAAAGTACAAGTCACAGCACCTGTCCCTCTGCTTCCTGATGTCAGGTCCTTGTGACCAGCTCCTGTTATCTCATGGCTCTCTCGTCCATCCTTTCTCCATCTCTATGGAATGTATTCCTGAAAATCCTGAGATAAAATGGTGTCTTTTCCACTCCGAGTTGCATTTGTCAGACATTTTGTCACAGCAGAAGGAAAAGTAAACCACAGTGAGCAAAGAACATCTCAGGTGAGCATCCACAGGGACAGGCCCCTCCTCTAAAGAGCATCCCAGGTGAGCATCCACAGGGACAGGCCTCTCCTCTAAAGAGCATATCAAGTGAGCATCCACAGGGAAAGGCCCCTCCTCTATAGAACATCCCAGATGAGCATCCACAGGGACAGGCTCCTCTTACTTTAAGGTTGTCTCCTTAGCTTTATTCCTCTTGAGATCGTTCCTTACTACTCCTTTGCTGTTTTTTTTGTTTCTTTATTTTGAGACCTCCTTCTTTTTCTTAAAAAAGCATACTTTATCTTATTTATATATTAAATCATGCTTTAATACAATGCTTTGAGTAGAAGGGGGAAAAAGGAGGATGAAGGATTTCAAGTCATAAAACCTTTCCCTTCCTTACCCCTCATCCCTCACTGCTTGCGGTAGGTCAGAAATTGCAAAGACATCTACCACAAGATGATGATGATGATGATATCTCCCCCAAAAGACACTAGGATGCAGTTGAAACTAGAAAAAACAAGCTTTACATCCTCCTTCCTGACTCGAGCCCTTTCTGTCTTCATCGTTTCTACATCAGACATGTTCTTGCTGCTTTTCAAATTTTTTAGAGCTGCTCCATAGTCCTCTTCATCTATGGTGCCCACTCTTGCTCCTATCTACGCTCAATCTGTCTGGGGCTTTCCCCACAGGACAGAGTCCTGTTGCTCCCACCCCATGATGCCTACAGACAAGCAATGGAAGCATCCTTGAGCACTGAGGAAAGAAAGGCAATTGAGTAGCATAGACCAACAGGGTCACTAAGCTAGGAGGAAAGGCAGGGCTAAATAGTTCAGCTCCTGCAACAGATGCAGGGAATCTTGTCTAATCGACTTCACCATGGGAATGAAACACAGCCTGCTGCTTCTGTGCAAGCCAAGGCTATCCTCCCCTTCACCATCAATTTATCAAGCTCCGTTTTCAAAGACTCAGGTAGAAATCCCGTCACAAGCTCTGCACACAGCTCAGCTGTTTCCACCCACAGCAGAGCAAGCCATTGGCACACGGCAGGGAGCCAGATGGAGTGCAAGGAAATCGGAACACTACCTGAGCCACCAGGCTTCCTCCACTGGTCCTTGCACAGCTATCGCTTTCTACTGGGAGGGTGACTGTCACTCACGCCAGTCGGAGCAGCTGTCAGGCTGTTTATGATTCTTTGGCTTTAACTGTTGACAGCCTTGTTCTTCATTCCTCCATGCCTCCCCAGGGTGGCATGAATATTTATCACTTCTTCAAAAGCAGCACAAATACCTTAAAAACTCCTAAAGCACAGAATACATTATTAGGGGGACCTAGGTAGAGGCGAAGAGTGCACATGGCTTACATGGTTTTCTTTGCTGATATCAACACTCTTTTTACCCCTCCAGTCTTTGCCAGCTGCCTTGGGATGTACACGAGCACTCAGGTTTCACACATGGCACTGGTAAGCACCACTACCCCTTTATATTTGGCTTTGAGGTGACATTCTGTTTACCTGTCATTCCCTCTTTTCAGCTTTCCTGGTCCTCTCTCTTTGGTCACCATTCCTGAACTGCTGATCGTGCAGTCAGGCCTCACCATGCACCCCAGTCTCCCTCTCAGGCTATGGAGACAGATTCAAAGATTAGGGCTGCATCCTGGCAGAGTATGCCATTTGAGGGGCGATAGCCCAAAGGCTTCTTGCAGTGTTGCCTGTCTGCAATGGGGCCCTGTTCTTCTCAAGGGTGCGTGGGTACTGGTTCCAGAACTGGTGTTTTTAAGTTTTCTGAAAGCTCAGACGTCACATTGCAGGTTTCATAACTTTCTCACAGAACAATCTAATTCTTTAGAAAGCAACAGATAATCCCACAAAAGCTTAGTGAATGGCTGTCTTGTTTTCTGTCTAAACAATGGGATTTCACATTCTGGTTAGGGTTTGTGAACCCTTTCCCTGGAGAATTAAACATCAGAAGCTAATTATACCAGATGTGTGTAGCTCCAGAGGTACGGATGCAAAAAGCAGATAGCAAATCAAACTAAACAATAACGGCACGAACCCCCCAAATAACCCTGTCCAAAACTAGAAAAGGACCTGAAGAGACATTTTCCGAAGATGATGATGTGCAATAACCAATAACTATGTAAAAACCACCCCACATCTCCAAAGGAGATTGCAAATCAAACCATAAGCTATTTCATACTCGTCAGAAATGCTATTAGCAGGCTGGCAATCTGGCTTAGCAGGTAAGGATGCATGCTACCAAGCCCAATGACCTGAGTACAAGGCCTAGAGTCCACACTGTGGAGGGAGGGAGAGAACTGACTCCCGCAAGCTGTCTTCTGAACTTGGAGCATGTATGCTATGGCATGTGTGCATGCATATATGTACACACATACACACAAGAAGGGAAATACATAAAACCAAAACCAAAGTAAAGTAATGATATCCAAAACACAGAAATGGGTGTTGTTGAGCCCATGGAAAAACTGGAACCCTCATGCACTGCACTGATAATAGGAACGTAAAGAGAGGACACTGTGAAACACGGTGTGCTGTTTTCTCTAAGAACGTAAATAGAGCCACCACATGACTTGGCAGGTGAAGTGAGTCTCTTCTAGGTACACCCACACTGCCTTATTGATAAGGCGTTTATTCCAAGAGCTGGTAGATACATAAGCCACAGATGGCACCACACTGAAGCTCTACCAACTCCCCTCCTGTATATACATACCTATAATAAAGTTTTATTTATAAATTAGGCACAATAAGAGATTACCAGCTTGAATCATTGCCATAATGTCATATAAAAGGACTATGAAAGGGGTCTATCTAAACATCTTGTACTATGCATGCTTTTGTATCTTCTGATGATGCCAGGTGATATGGTACCGCCTTGATGAGATTCAGTGAGTTGAATAAGACAGATATTGTAAAGGGCTGTTAAGATACTAATGACCAGCCAGGTGGTGGTGGCACACACCTTTAATTCCAGCACTCAGGGAGGCAGAGGCAGGCATATCTCTGTGGGTTCGAGGCCAGCATGGTCTACAGAGTTCCAGGACTACCAGAGATACACAGAGAAACCCTGTCTCGAAAAACAAACAAACAAACAAACAAACAAACAAACAAACAAACAGATATAAATGGCCTTCTGATCACAAGTCACACTTATAAACCACTTATTTCCAGAAACTTTCATTTAACACTTTCAGACCACAGTTGATTATTTGTAACTAAAGCCACAGGAAAGGGAGAATGTGCCTAAGTACAAAGGAACAGACAACAGGGTCTCCCTCGCGGATCTGTAGGCCAGTGTTTACAGCAGCTTGTAACTGGCCAAAGTGAAAATAGCTCAACTCAGCAGGTAAACGGTTAAATGGAATGTCTCTACAGTCAAGGAAATATTTATCCCTAACAAGAAGCTTCTGGCACACGTACCACAGAGAGACCTTGCTAAACTGATTAATGCCCACATAAAAGGATAAATGCTGAATAATCTCATTTACATGAGACACTTAACAGAGTCAAGCTCATATAGACGAAGAACAGTGGCCAGGGCTGGAGTCCAGTGTGGGTAGAGAACGGGGTAAGATGTGGTGATGTCTGTACAATGTAGACATTCCAGGCCATTGAGCTGTGTAAGCATGTCAGAATGCCTGTTCCCACCCAATGAAAGTAGTTTAAAGGAAAACTCAGCAACCTGAGACGTGGTCTTTCTTAGGAATTCTTTGAAGCAGCCCAGAGCCCCCTTCAAAGACCTTAGCTCCCTTCCACCTCATTCCCTGGTCTTCAATACGTCAACACCTTCTCTTCACTACCTATGAGATACAAATTCACTAATTTCAGATTTTGCTCTTTGCTCTTTCTGCCCAGGGGACAGCTGGCTGAATTGATTAAGCCAGCTATGAGAAACCTGGAGTCAACAGATTTGTCCCTATACATGCACAAAGACAGACTGCATGCGGCACTCTGCATGCGGTATTCAGTTCACGGATGTGCTCAGAGCTGAGGGCCTGGTGACAACTGTCTTCTCAACCAGTACCCGCTCAGCTCTCTAGCGCTGAAAAGTACTAGAACACACCTAGACATCAAGGCCAGCTTTCATCCCACAGACTGCTCTCTGCATCTACCGGGTTTTGGCTCCGTTTCAATCCACCTCCACTCATTCCCCAACTCAAGGGATTACACGAATAAACTGTGTATACACATTCTCTAGGAGACAGAGACACAACCAGCGCTGCTAAGATATGAGATGTGAAGAAAAGGGGGGAATGTGTTCCAAGAACCATGACATTTCAACAGTTCTATTTGGAGAAGATGCCCTTGCCCTGTCTATGTGTTTATGCAAAAGATGGTGCTCAAAGACTGATATTTCACTTCCGCTGTTTATTGCCCTCACCCCTGCTTTTGTTACTTTTCACAATTTCAACATTCTATCAATTTCCACTACAAAAGTAAGCCTGTAAGCCCATGCCAAAACATGAATGGATGTTAACAAATTTATCCAAGCATACTTTTTTGTTGGTGTTTTCTATTTTCTTTTTTTATTTCTTCCCTCCCTCCCTCCCTCCCTCCCTCCCTCCCTCCCTCCCTCCCTCCCTTCATTCTTTCCTTTCTTTCTTTTTGTTTTTCAAGACAGATTTTTCTGTAGCTTTGGGGTCTGTCCTGGAACTCACTCTGTTGACCAGACTGGCCTTGAACTCTCTGTTGGCCAGACTGGCCTTGAACTCACAGAGATTCTCCTGCCTCTGCCTCCTGTGCTGGGATTAAAGGTGTGTGCCACTACCGCCCAGCCAGCCTCAGCTTACTTAAAAAAATAGTTTTTTTAAAAAGACTTTTTGAGTTTAAAACATAATGGTCTCCTCTCCTCTTTCCCTTCCCTCCCTCTAAAACTCCGGTGTGCCCAGTCCCTTGCTCTCACCAGTTCTAAAGCAAAACCTGTAGTCACTTCAAAATTGTAGCAGGTCAATGACAAAACAAATTCTCACCAACATGGCTGCTTATATATGACATGAGCAATGATGAGACACAAATACACATGCTAACATTGACAGGGATAAGCCCACATGACCTTAATCATAGACAAAGAATGACAGACAACTAAGGAGTGCTGAGATTAAGAGACTATGGCAGCAGGCTCCAACTGTCTGGTGCTCAAACCATGAGTGCACTGGAGCAGGAGACGTACTGCCTTGGTGTGAGAGATTTGGCTAAAAATTAGGGGGTAGGAGGTGGGGGAGAAGGAGCGAGAGGAGAAAAGAAGGGGAGTGGGGGAAATGTATAGCTCAATTAAAAACAATAAAGTATAAAAAAGATGGCCAGGGTCTCAGACAGTTTGCATATGAAAAGCATATCTGCAAGCAAATTATTTTGTACTTTGAGGAATTAGCTACTCTGGGAAGGATCATCTGCCTGGAATTAACAATGCCCAGAGCCTCATAAAACAGATAAAGATGTAATTAACAACAATATAATGCCATAACTGCCAATTTCAACCTAGAAATAGTATAAATCAACAGAGGATCTGTTAAGCAATTATTTCCAGTGAATCCATAGTACCTTTGTCTATGATTTATAATACACAAATATATATGCATGGATATACACACACTCACACATGCATACACACACAGTCAGAAGATAATGCATATTAAAGAAGTATAAAACTTCCTCTTATTAACAAATACACTTTCAAGTTAAGAATCCAATTGATGCCATTCTCTATGTCATAGTTATGATGAGATCATAGTTACGATGAGACCATGGTATTATGATCAGACTAAGCTGGCCAAGTCCATGATGAATTCTATATTATCTTGAAGCTTCACTTAGCATATACTATACTGATGGAGGTGGGTCTTGTATCTTATCTGTTGCTTTCATTGGTTAACTAATAAAGAAACTGCCTTGGCCCTCATGGGACAGAAAATTAGGTAGGCGGAGTAAACAGAACAGGATTCTGGGAGAAAGAAGCTGAGTCAGTGAGTCGCCATGATTCTCCCACTCCAGACAGACGCAGGTTAAGATCTTCTCTGGTAAGCCACCTCGTGGGCTATACAGATTATTAGAAATGGGCTAGTCCAGGTGTGAGAGTTAGCCGAGAAAAGGCTAGATATAATGGGCCAAGCAGTATTTAAAAGAATACAGTTTCCGTGTAATTATTTCCGGGCATAAGCTAGCCATGTGGGCGGCCGGGTGCTGGGGACGCAGCCCAGCTGCTCCTACTACAGCACTACACTGTATACTAAGGAAACTCAGAAGGGGAGATTCCAGGGCATGGGAACAACAGGCGCAAGGAACTCTGGGTGGAAATGCACTATGGAAGAAGTCAGCAGATAAGACTGGAGAAGAAGCAGGGCCAGATCATGGTGGCCTCCTATGCTATGGCGAATGATACATGTTTTATTCTTAGGCAAAAGGAAAACACTGAAGGATTTGAGGAAATAAGCTGGTGTGGTGTAACTGAATTTGCTTTGTCATTGACCTGCTACAATTTTTAAGTGACTACAGGTTTTGCTTTAGAAATGGAATGTATACATAATTTCTAAGTTAATTTAACCTTACTGGAATATGGGAGCTGAAGATTAAATTTAAAAATTACTGCAAGTTCTTTCACTTTGACTGTCCTTTGGTGCATTCAAAATATCAAGAAATCTCAAATATTAAGGAAACCTCATGACTTTCTCTTGGTTCCCATGAGTAATGTGGCAGTGGGAATCTGGGATCTGCTCATCTGCATACTACATAGCACATAGTACATAGCACATACTACACTACAATGTGGAAGTCATTCTGTAGCTGGCCCCTACTGCCAGTAGACCTCTTTTGAACTGTGCTCATAGCACAAGTGACAGGTGTCTCCCACCTTTACCCACATCACAGAAAGACAAGATTGAAGAGGCAGGATGGGGGTTGTGGTAGACATAAAGAGGACTCACCTGAAGCTAAGAATGAACCTAACAGCTTTTAAGGAAGTGTTTGGGACAGTTGTAAATAAAATGGGAAAAAAAATGTGAATTCACTGGTTCCTCAATGGGCTTGATTTTAATTTCTAATTTCCCCAAACTACCCAAGTTAAAAGGACTGAAGCTTAGAGAGAACAGAGTCTTTGGATATTGGGCTATGTCAGCAGATAAACTTCCAACTTTCACAAGTGTAAGTGGAAATTAATTCAAGTATATGAGGTGAGCTTTCTGAAAAATCTGGATCTGTTTATCTGTAAGGTGACTAACCTGAGTGAGTACCCAAAGAGTGTCCTCAAGTCTTTAGTGTAGTGAGGGACCCTAAAGACTCTGACTGGTAAGACCAGGAAGCCTTTG
Source organism: Neodon shergylaensis (assembly GCA_025134845.1). Classification (NCBI taxonomy): domain Eukaryota; kingdom Metazoa; phylum Chordata; class Mammalia; order Rodentia; family Cricetidae; genus Neodon; species Neodon shergylaensis. Next base: position 13,643,551 of record JABTXL010012609.1, on the reverse strand, counting down.
ACTCACATGAGTAGGTGTGAATGGGAAGAAAACCAAGGAGACAACAGGGAGATGGTGGCAAGGAGGAATTTGGTGAACAAGATGAAGAAGACAAAGGTGATGTTGGTTGATGAGGAAGAATGATTTTAATATGATGGAAAAGCTATTATAGATGAAGAGGAAGAAAGTTGGAGAGCTGAAAAAAAGAATCACGATGAAAATGGTTAAAAACCCAAATAACCTACAAAACTAGAACTCTTCAGAATTGGGCAGCTCCTGATTTGGATAGCCGTTAAAAAACAGAATGAAACAAAGCAAATGAGTAAAAAGCTGTGTACAAATCAATGTCCATCCAAAGAGCCAACCCATTGTTCTTGTGGCATTTTGCCACCGTCCGTTTAGTCCCTCTGGTAACCTACTACCAAGCTTGGGTGGGCACTCCGCCCCAACAAAACCGTTAAGTGTTAGATTTTTGTGTATGACTCTAGCTGTAGGTGTGGCTAGCTGCCATTGGACAGTCATCCTTTCTAGGCTACAAATACACCATAATTGCAACAATTACTTCATTTTTAAACATTTTATTATTTTTAGGTGTGTGTGTGTATGTGTGTGTGTGTGTGTGTGTGTGGTTTTGGAGATAAACATTTTGGGAAAAGAATGTTTGTTCACTTCTTTTTTGTCTCGTGGCAGTTGATATATGCCCAAATGGATCAACTACTTTAATAGAAACTTCTCACAATTGTTTAGTAAATACATTTTGTCTCTGCAAAAAAAGAAAGTTGGTTTACGCATATTCTACATCAGGTAAGAAAAGTCAGATCCCTTAAAATCATGGTATTTTATATTTCTAATAATAAATAAAATTACTAGATTTATTTTTTTGTCCCTTTCTGTGAGTTAAGACCTCTCTTTTTTCTTCATAGCAGTTGGACAGTAGCTAACATGGATGAGCCTACCTGACATCCTATGTCTATCTTTAATGAAAGAAATTGGGTGCAGAATCTTTATATCATTCAACGTAAATGTTGCTCGGCCTATCAGCTTACTTACATTTACTTTCTACATTTATCCTTTGAACTTAAAAAATTTAGTGCATATCTGAGAAACTAAAACTAATTTGCAACCACAAAAGCTTGAGTGGAAAAACCTCTGGAATTTGTGCCCATAGCATTAAATGTCTGAGTAACCCCAAATCAGTCAAAAGCAAACCAAAAATACAGCCTTGTGCCTAATCATTCAATAGCAAAAGGTTTTCACAATGCCTTTCAATATCAACTCCACCTTTAAGAAACTGGACAGATCCCAGAGGAAGTCAAAAGATGCATATTATAATAAACTTCTTTGGCTAAGAACACCTCTTAGCCAGATTTAACAACACTTAAATTTCCATTTTAAAAAATCCAATTAATGGAAACATTACCTACTCTCAGTCAGAATAAAAGGTTAGACCTTATCTAACTTACTGCTTGGAAGCAAGGAACGCGACGACAAGGAGTGGGACAGCTAAAGGGCAAGGCAGACAACAGCAGAGGCAAATTTTAAGTAAAACGAAGGAAGAAAAACCAGAAAACACTAAAGGAAAATGTGGATCCCAAATGAGGAGACACGGGCAATACAGCTGTAGTAACTGTAATGGAGGGTGTAGTAATGGCCGGTGGAGCCAGAAAGGCAATGGTGACCCAGCGCTCCTGTGGCACGTGCTGTGGAAAGGATCCTTGGTGAAACTGCCTCAAGGAACTGGAACCATAGTGAGCTCATTGAGGTTGCAGGTAGGGTGTGAAAACAGACAGGCAGCAAAGATAAAGGATGTCTTGGAAGAATGACGAGGGGCCTGGATGCCTTCAACTGGCTCTATAGTCTTCAGTTTGTGCATCATACAAGGGAGACTGGTCCATGAAGTCTTGGATTACTATCTCTGTACTCTGCCACTTTGTTCTTTGACTGATAGTTATAAAAGATGTCTTTCATTTTCTCTCTGTAGCTTTGGAGCCTGACCTGGAACTAGCTCTTGTAGACCAGGTTGGCCTCGAACTCACAGAGATCCACCTGCCTCTGCCTCCCTCGTGTTGGGATTAAAGGCATGCGTCACCACCGCCTGGCTATAAAAGATGTCTTTAAAGTTCTCCTTCTCCCAGTGTGTGTTCCCATGTATCAACGGAGGTCTAGGTCAGAAACTGTTTTATAACTGCTCATGACTGGTAGTCAGGACATCCTGCTGCAGCTTAGCTAAGAATGAACAAGAGATCTTTTAAACTGGACAAACAGGAATTATTTTCTGACTGCCTCCTATTGGTTGTCTGTTTCCATTGCCTCCTATTGCTTCTACTTCCTGTCTAACAATTGACATCAGGGGCAAATCACCTGGTATTTGTGTTATGAAATAGTCAAAATGAGTAACCACTATTAATTTAAATTTGTGGTCTTTGATTTTAAGAATGATTGACTCACAGAGCATGTGTGTGTGTGTGTGTGTGTGTGATGTTATACATATAATAACATTTAAAATATTCAAGGGTATTTTAATACACAGTTCTTAAATTTAAAATTTTACTAAGATTTCCTTTGACCTTCTTTTGTTTACTTTTTGAGACAAGGACTTGCTGTGTAGCCCAGGTTGGCCTTGAACTCACAGCAGTGATCTTCTGTCTAGCCTTAGCCTTCCAATAGTTAAGATCGTAGGTATGTGCCATTGTGCCTAGCCAATACTTCTGCTTCTATAAAAATTGTCATATATTATTTATCAACGGTATTGGCTAAATTTGTATGACACGAACCATCTTATTCATGATGAAATTCTGGAAGATGGCCAGACTTTCAGAACAATTGCATTCAGGGTTGGGTAGGCTTTTGTTATTGCTCAGAATATATAATATTAAGTCTTGCCAAGAAGGGAGGTGACCGATGCTGTGCATTTGAGAGGTAAATTGTAAAATGTGCCTTTGCCAATTCTCAGAAGTCTCTAGGTGACTTTACATTAAACAAATTTAAAATGTAGATTTGTGAACTAAGAGAATATAACTTGGGAGACCGGGTATATATGCAAAGAGAGTTTTGCATAGCTTCTAGGCTGCATGTGAGAATGCTGGGGATGCTTATATATTTTATAAATGTTAAGTAACAGTGACTATTTCTGCCATTGGTATAAAGTTTCTATTCAGTGCTAAAGTAATTGAAATATTAGTTCATTGCTGATGAATATAGCATATGTTTGATTATACACAATGCTGTTTGGCTAAATTATTTTACTTATTTTTTTTGAGACAAGACATTTCTACATAGCCCTGGCTGTCCTGGAACTCACTATGTACATCAGGACAGCTCTGAACTAAGAGAGATGCACCTGCCTTTGCCTCCCTTGGATGAAAGGCATGTGCCACTATGCCTGACCTATGTTTGGTTAAATATTTTAATACCCTATTTGGCCATAAGTTATGACAATTACAAATGCTTATAAGGTTATTAGGATAAAGCCAGTATTATTTATAAAAAACAATGTTAAATTCTCTGTGTTCATTGAAACCCTGGGCTGTGTGTGTGTGTGTGTGTGTGTGTGCACATACTGGATATTACAGGAGATGTTCTCCTATCATTTGCTTTCTTGCATTCTGAACAGACAGTTCTCAGGGACTCATGTACCCTTATATGAGCAAACGGGGAGAGGAAGCCAAAGGGAGGCTTTCTCAGATCAGGTGGGCATAGTTGCTGTGGGTGTCGTTCTCCATAGCAACTTCTGCTACCTTCCTTGTTCAAGCTTATTCCAAAGGAAGTTTCCACTTGTAAGGGTTTCTCCCATGGCTGATTAGTTCTGCGTTTTTTGTTTTATTTTTGACATACGGTCTCATGTAACTCGCATTGACCTCAAAATTCCCATTAGGAGCAGGAGAATGACCTGAGGGGTAAGAGCATGTGTTGAGGAAGCACAAAGACCTGAATTTGAATTTCTAGCACCAACATAGAAAGTTCAGTGTGACAGCAAACATGCCTGCAACCCCTTACATGCCTGCAACCCCTTACATGCCTGCA
>JABTXL010012609.1:13602398-13639539 GCA_025134845.1 Neodon shergylaensis | reverse complement strand
ACATGCCTGCAACCCCTTACATGCCTGCAACCCCTTACATGCCTGCAACCCCTTACATGCCTGCAACCCCTTACATGCCTACAAGGTAAAGGTTGGAGACAGGAAGGTTCCTTGGGGCTTCCTGCCTGCCAGTCTAGCTCTAGGTTCAGTGAGAGACCCTGTCTTCAGAGATTAAGGTGGGATGTGACAGAGGAGGATAGTAGACCTCCCCATCTAGCTTCTGCTCATGTGCACAGGCTTAAGCACATATAAATACAGCTGTGTATATACCACCCACAAACACACTTTAAAAGATCTTTATGTAGCAATGAAGAACTTGGACTTCAGACCTTCCTGCTTTACCTTTCAAGTACTGTAGTTAGAAGTGTATACCACCGCATCAGCCTTGTTAGCTCTTAAAATAAGTGTATTAGTCTACAATGTAAGCCTTATCTTTGGACTTTTCCGCTTCCACTGGCCCTTCTCTATGACATTTAGGCAGCATTCTGTGTCTCTTTATTGTCTTTGAACTACGAGTCATGCTTTTGAAGAACAGGATTAAGGGTCCCTAGTACTATAGAGAAAATAATCAGGATGGTAGTCTAAAAAATAGTCAAATGATGACTCTGAGCTGAAAAATCCATTTGTGTATTTTCATGTACAGTTGTGTATGTGTGCATTAAATGTCTACATATATACGTGTTACATTTGTATATTGTTCCCATGGTATCCAAATAGCTGATAGGTAAATGAGTGTTCACATAAATTGAAACTGTTAAATTCTACCAAACTCCACTAGTGCACAGGACTTAAACAGATGTTCAAGAAATGTTATATTTGTTGGCAAGAGAAAAAAGAAAAATCCCCAGGAATTGACTATATTTATATGTGTAACCATTAGATCTTTAAAACACAGCGTTCTTATTTCTTATGTTTCAAATACAACTTCCTGAGACTTCATTAAAATATAAAAAGTCATTCTGTTAAGAAGAGTATATAATTTTTAAGAGTACAATAGGAGATGCTTGCCTGGTGTTGCCTCACTTGACCTCTGGAAAGATTGTTCTTAGATTCCGGGGGTCAGAAAATTTCAGATGCTCAACTATGAAACTTTGTGACAATACATAAGGCATAAACAGCCTCTGGAGTGGGAGAAAACTAAGAAAACATATATAGGTGTGGAAATATTTGACAAAAATGTTTAAAGAAAAAATACTTTTGAATGAGAAGAATTTTATATAGTCATATAAGTTTTTGCTCTAAAACTCTTGTTTCAATGGGTAATTGATAAGGGCAAAACCAGATGGTTAAAGTATGTCACAAAAGTTCTATGGAAGGTGAAACACAAGCATATTGGTGTATGACTGACCAGGCGAGTTAAACATCAAAGGTATTTGAAGCAGCTCCTAAGGTTTAGATTTTAATACACCCATATAGAGCTAGAACCCGAGTCCGTTTAAAGCAAGAGGGATTTTTGAAGACACCAATCTGCCCTTAGTAATGCTTACAAAAACAGGTCAAAGAGAGTACACTAATATTTTGTGTTTGTCAAGATCATCTCTTTTATTTTCTGCTGCATAGTGGGTTTCATTGCTCTTATGAACTAAATCACTAAACATGGGAGTCTGCTTTAAAGTCTTCCATGATTACTTTTTAAAGCTGGCTAAGTAACATGCATTAGGCTATTATATTCCATGCCCTATGTATGTCTGTAACTCTAGATGTATATGTATTGGAGAGCTTAAAATGAGGCGTGTCTAAGCTTTATGTAAATGTTATGACAAATCTGTAGTGTTAAGGCATGCAGATTTAATACATACAAAGTAGACAGTAAGCACTGTCTTTTACATAACACATATTGCATCTAGACTAGACCTTAAATACTTCAAATGCAAGAAAGCTCTTGGCATTTCTTTTTTTTTTATTTATTTTTTTTTTATTGAGAAAAAGAAAAAAGTTTCCGCATCCCCCCAGCTCCCCACTTCCCCCCTCCCCCCCTCCTCCCCCTCCCCCCACCCCTCTCCCCCTCCCTCTCCAGTCCAAAGAGCAGTCAGGGTTCCCTTCCCTGTGGAAAGTCCAAGGTCCTCCCCCCTCCGTCCATGTCCAGGAAGGTGAACATCCATACTGTCTAGGCTCCCACAAAGCCCAAACTTGAAGTAGGATCAAAACCCAGGGCCATTGTCCTTGACTTCTCATCAGCCCCCATTGTTCGCCATGTTCAGAGAGTCCTGTTTTATCCCATGCTTCTTCCGTCACAGTCCAGCTGGCCTTGGTTAGCTCCCAATAGATCAGCCCCACTGTCTCCGTGGGTGGGTGCCCCCCTCGTGGTCCTGACTTCCTTGCTCATGTTCTCCCTCCTTCAGCTCCTCATTGGGAACTTGGGAGCTCAGTCCGGTGCTCCTGTGTGGGTCTCTGTGACTATCTCCATCCATCACCTGATGTTTGCATTTGGTACCATTCTGATAGAGGGACCTCATTACTTGTGTAGTCCTGCTATTGAGAAACTGCTATGCATCTGTTTTTTCTTAAATAATTGTTGTGCTGTTGTATCTGTTGTATATATGAGATGTACTTGTAGATAAGATAATAAGTATACTTTTGTTACTAAGTAGTCTTCACTAGATTCATGTAGGTCTAAAGCTGTAAATATTCTAAATTTTACTTCAAAAGTGAAAGCCAACTTTATATATATATAATATATGTGATACATGTATATATTATATTATATATGTAATATATATTACACACATACATACATCTATATGTAAATATATATCTATATAACCATTTTGTACTAATTACTGTTGGTTGGTTTGAAACTTTGTATTCCTCCACTGTAAACGTCTTCTTAAACACAAAGCTTAGACAGGCACTCAAGCCTGTGTCATCCTAATTCTATTACAATCATTGTGTAAAGCCCAAATAATTGCAAGTGCCCAAGCATTTTACATTCCAACAGTGCCGTTCTAAAGATGAAAAGGATCAACCGATGATACCTAGAGAATCTTGACAATAGTATGTGTGATTATATAGACTGTTTTGTAAATGACTACACCTTCCTCGACTTGCTTTGGTAATTTCCTTGTAAAGTTCTATACCTGCTGCATGTTCGCATTCTGCAAGAACAGCTTGTAGCAAAAGAGAAGGGACAAAAGTCAATGTGAAAATGGCTTCTGGGTAAACTCAGCCGAGATCCCTCGGATGCTTGAATATGGCCCCAAGGGTCTTTTGGCATTAACTGCCAGAGACCAGTGTCAGATCAGGCTAACTGGAACTGATTTCATCTCAGCAAGGACAGTTAGAGCCAAACCACAGGCCAGTTATCAGCGATGTCTTCGGCAAAGAAACGAGGAGGAGGAGTTGTCACATCAAAAAGGACTTATGACAGACATGACGGCAAAGCCAGAGTCTGACTCAGGACCCTGAGTTCACAGCAAGGCCTCATCTCAGCGACCAGCATACACAAGAAACTGAGTCACTTATGCCAGCCTTTTCAAAAATGAAGCTGAAAGGTCATTAAGAAAGTCTCTTAAACGTGGTTGCCTGGTACCAATTGGCATTTTATGGCTGTCCTGTATTTCTGCTGTACTCTGCTCATGGTGTTTCAGCACAGCCATATCTCCAGAATTTTCACACCCTTCCAAATCTCTCAAGACTGATGAAGGGACAAGAAAGAAGAGTGGTTGTAACTATGTGTCAAAGACCCTAAAGAAACAAAAGTTTCAAGAAATCCCATGCCCAGCATGAGAACAGCCTCAAGCCCTGGCACCAGGAGCAGAGCTAGAGGAGGAAGCCATCAGAGAGAGCGAATCCTGTGCCTTACATCACAGTCAAATCCACAGGTGCATCTTTGCGGCTTTTGTTTGTGCATATAATACTGCTAAGGGAGAGGCTGAGGAAAACTGAGAAACTGTCTTTCCAGGTACAGTCCAAACTGTAAATAAACCCATTTCATTTTGCTAAATACTGTGTGCTGGTTCTTTGGTAGAGACCCAGGCAGCAGACCTCAGATTCAGTAAGCAGGGACACTCAGACTAACAGTTCTTGCCACCCTATAGACAACAGGTCCTCAGCGTACCTACCTGGGGTGATGTGTTTGATCTTCGGCTTTCTTAGAACCATCTTCCTTGCATACATGATGTCAGCTCAGTGACAGACCTTGCCTCAAAATAAGGAAGTGATAGAAGAAGACACATGCATTGACCTCTGGCCTTAACATGCACATGCACCTGCATGCATATGAACGTACACCCATATGAACACATGTATCACACACGTACAAAACTGTATAGGTGGATGGTGCCTATGGGACACTGAATACTGAATAAACAATTTTTTTAAACTTTATAGAGAACTTAAACTTTACTGGTTGAGCAAACAAAATAGTCAATAATGTACCTTTAAAAGTAACTCCAAGGGACTGGAGAAATGACTTGGCAATTAAGAACTCTCTGGTCTTGCAGAGGACTGGAGTTGGGCTCCCTGTGCTGTGGGAACTCCTTCAGCCAATACCCTTTAAAATAGCAGCTCACTTGGGTGTGGTCTTTTATACTATAATAAATGTAGCTTGCACACACGCTCTCTCTCCCAGTTGCTGAATTTGTTTCCTGTTCCCCGTTCATGCAGAGGACTGTCATATGTGAGTCTACCCCTAAATGAATAACCCTTTATTATACTCAATTCTGAGCTAGTGTTGGATTACTTTACAGCATCCATCTTCATCCCAGCACCCACATTGTGAGGCTCACTGCCACCTATGACTGCAGCTTCAGAGGATCTGGCCTTTGTAGGCACCTGCCCTCCCCTTCACATGTCTCTCCCCCTACACATGTACACATACTTAAACATTTAAAATAATCTTAGAAGTAAGTTTAAAGCCTCCTTGGGAAAATAAGATCTCTATTTTTGTTTTCTCAAAGATGGGCTCTGTGTTTCAAATTTCCTCAAGGACTGCTATGTTTTCGCAAATTATTTGCAGTGTAAAATCATTTCTCTTGGGTTGGAAGTGATAGCTCTTGGGACAGAATTAGCGTCTCCATGGAGGCTTTGACTTGCACCAGAAACAAACATCAGCTGTCTAGCAAACACGGGTCTAGCGCCTTGTTCCACTCCCCAGAATGGAATCTGCATTTCTCAGTTCAGACTCCGACTTCCTGTACCTTGAATTTGTATTTGCTGCTCAGTAGTGAGTGCTTCTCAACAATTTCCCAGTCAATTTCTTTTTTTTAACTTTTAAGATTTTCCTCTATAGTCTTTTCCTGGTTTTAGATTTAACTCCCCCACCGCCTATTTTCCTTTCTGGAACTTCTACTTTGAGCTCTTCCTTTTGTTCAATTTTCCTCTACTGCTCTGAAAGCTTCTGCATAAACTTGGTTTTGTTTCCTATTCCTATTGAATCTGTCTCTGTTAATTTTCATAAACATGGTATCTGCTCATTCTTTTGTCTTCAGTTCTAACATTTTTGGGGAACTTCAGAACAGTCTTGCCAAGACTAGAAAAATCACGGGTTTCTAATTTGAAGACAAAGCTGCATTCACATGTTATACAGTCTTAAACATGACACCAGACACCTTTGTGACCTTTTCCAGCACAGCTCTGCCTGTCAGGGGCTACTGACTGCAAAGACCCAGGGTATTTTACTGGAGTACCTTCCCTGTACTGCTTTTGTATACTTGTTTGTCCAAAGACAATGTCTGGCTTTTCCTGGATGACAAAATCCACAGAGCTTGGCATCCACTGGGACAAGAATCAGTGCAGCTACAGGGATGGATGCTTAACAAAATTCTGGCTGTTGCTATCGAATCCACTGCAAATCCCAGTTTACCCAAGGATGGCTATTTCCTGAGCCACTGCATCCAGGGGCTTCACAGTTCCATTTGCAACCAGCGAAGTTTGTGTTTCGCATCATCTTTTCAATCCTCTCGGGGACTCCGGGTCCCTTCTGCAATATTCCAACCCATTGCACACGCAGACTAGTGAATGGGTGATCCCGTGCTTCTGAGTTTGAAGAAAATGCACCATGAAGTTACAGCGTCTTCTCTTATGCAAACCATGAGGTGAGGGCTTCCAAGTGCTGATGGCTGGAGCTCCATTCCTCCACAGGGCTCCATTATTTTTAAGTGGAAAAACATAATTATTAACAAATGTTAAAATCCAGTTCCCTGCTGTGCACGCTAAATTCTGGACAATTAATAAAAAGAGGATTTGCAATTTAATACATGTCTGATCTCAAAAGGCTTCATCTGTCTACAATAATTTGCATAAGTTGAGCCACAAAAAATGTATCTCTTACAAAGACCCCGTTTAGATATTCTTTATGCTACTACTATGGTTATATATGGCGTCTAAAACTTTATCTAATAGAAGCCCTATAGGATGATAGACTCTCACTAGTGTAGGGAAAGTCCTCTCAGAGTGTTAGGACTTTGGTAGTATATCTAAACCAAAAGACCAAGAAAGAGACAGATTGCTTAGGTTTCCTGTGCTTCCTTGTCCAATATAAAAGGATATAAAAAGAACCTGATTAGCTTGAATAATAGGTATACATACCATTATTTTTCTACAATGGGCACAGTAAAGTTTCACTGGGAGATTAATAAACAATAGGATCATAAAATATATATCCTTTAATAGCTCCAAGGAGCAGGCAAGTGTGTAGATTTATATATAACCCACTAAATCTGGACATACCAACCTTTCTCTTTTATGAGCCAAAAAGGCAATACAATCACATCTGGGGGACATATTTTCCTGTACTGAGAGGTACACTTGTATTCTGTCATAATGTGGTTAGAATGCAAACATTCTGGTGTCCTGTGCTGAACATACCAAACAGATCAGCAAAGGTACCATCTAGAGAAACACTCCACCAAGTGATGCTTATTCTGGAGTCAAACACAAAAGTCTTTTGCATGAAGAATAAAGATCATCTCTCATTAGGGTGAGCACAGTCTTCCGGCCCACTAAGCTAGATGGACTCTCTTGGTCTAACTGAGTACAGACATTTTACAGTGGACTGCATCCTGAAATGAAAAGATTGTCTATTTTTGCTATTATAGTGTCAACACTTGTGCTCTGTTATTTTCCTCCTTCAGCAGCATGTCCACTAGCTCTATTATTTTCAGCCTTTTAGTGATTGAGATAAACAGTCCCACCAGGGTCATTTGACCATGGTAGTGAATACCAGGTCCTTTAGAGAGGTTCCCTCATAACATCTTCTAAAAGCATAGTCCTTTGTTTGGTATTATGATAAAAGACTGAATCTAAGAATTGAGAGGAAAAAAAAATCCCTAGCAGAGAACAGAAAAATAAGACCTTGGAAAATGACCAGGGAAACATGGCTGTGCCTAGAATGACAGGGAAATCAGAGCTTCCTTGATGGTCAGAAGTTGGGGTTCCACCTGGTGTGTATGTTGGTTTTGTTTTTATAGTGTTTTAAGAGGTGATAATTATTTCACTAATTCTATTATGCAGGAAAGTAAGACTATTTTATAGATGGTTGAAAGCCAACATATAGTAGCTGGGAATTGAACTCAAAACCTCTGAAAGAGCAGCCAGTGCTTTTAACCCCTCAAGACTATTTTAAAATGTAGCAAAGTAAAATAGAAAATGAGAGACAAACAGAATTGTCCAAAAATTTTTAAGTAAAATTTAAAAGTATGGAAAAACATTAAAGTCTGGAGAATGATAAAATTAAATACTGTTCAGAAAGGGATTTTAGTTCACAGGAGCAGAAGTGTGAAGGATTTAACTGAAGAAAAAGGTTTTTGCAATTTTTTTTAGCCACACAGGTGAAGGCAGTCAAAGTGAAATAAAGAATTTGGCCAAACAAAAATTTCCATAGGGTTTCCCAGTATCAGCTCCATTTACAGTTGTCCGAGAAGCAGGGCATCTACCTAGTGAGAAGTGAGGTCACTGTGAGTAAAACATGGCAGTCAGGGGTGTGGCGTTGCTGGTACTCTTGGCTCTGCCTCAGGACCTGCTTTGGGCACTAGTAAGAGGAAAGCATCTTCCTGTCATTCAAGGGAGTACTCAGAGGAACATGGACCTCCAAGTTCCTGGCAGCCAGCTGTGCTAACTCCTACAGACCAGAGCTAGAAGAGGCCTTGAGCAAAAGCTATTTTTGGAGAAGCTGGTGCATGACCACAAGGAGGCTCAGAGGGGACCAGTCCAGAGGGGACAAAGCACATGGCCTTTCCTCTCTGTGCCTCTAGTGTTTCTAGCTTTGGAGACAGCCTGTGACCATGCTTTATCTAGTCTACATCTTCTCAGTACTAGAGGCCCAGGAAGATGGAAGGGTGACCAGGAAGCAGGAAGTACATCAGAAAGTTAACATTTGGGGGCGTTGTTAGTTAGGAATTCTCTCAGGAGAATTTAAAAATAGAAGCTTTGGATAAATGTTTTTGTTTCTGTTTTCTTTGCTCAATTTGCGGTTTACAATGAAGAAATTAGACACATGCTATAATTCATGAAAAATTTAAATGTTTTTAATGGAAACATTTCCAAAATAAACACCCTTTACTGAGATAGGTGTTTTTATTTGCCACTTCAAAATTAATTCTTAAAGTTTGACTTTGGGGGCAAAAATTAGTTTATAACTTCTTCTTCAACCTGGCACTTCAGTACAAGTTTATTTTTGAAATATTTTAATCTACACAATTTTGTTTGTCTTGTTCTTCACAGGGCAGAACATTAACCCTAGAACCTTGTCTACCAAGCCCATACCCACTGAGTTACATCCATCCACAATCCCAATACGAAGTTTTGATTCATCTATATCTCAGATGGTGATCAACATACAGTAATCAGCATATCCCTAACCTAGATTTCTATCATTTGTGATAAATTCTTTCTCAGTTTGAATACTCTGGATTCTGAAATATATAATGCACTGCTGTTAATTATATTCACCTGCCCTGTGCCACAGAACACCGGGACTTATTTCCCCTATCAGATGGTATTAGTTAGATTTGGCAACCATCTTCTCTCAGCTTTTTTTTTAAATCAATATTTTTAGATCCTACATTTAAGTCAGATCATACAGTGTCTGTCCTCCTGTGCTTGATAAATTTCATTTGCTATATTACCCTCCAGTCCACCGCAGTTCTTGTTCCCATTCCCTAGATGAATTCTACTTTTTGCCCATTTCTTTCTGCTTGAATAAAGACCATTTCTTTCTGCCTAAATACATGAAAGCATGCCTCGAACTTGCCACAATGAAGTTACTTCCTGTTTTTCTGAAGACTCCTTAGAGGACCAGGGAACAAGAAGTAGGTGATATATCCAGGAGTCAGAAGATACAAGAGCAGCCTAGGTTTACAACATGCACTAAATATTGTAGATGATCAGAGTGCTGGGTGACAGAAGGGTGAAGATGACTCATGGATACACAGACCATGAAGAAAATTGGCCTTACTCCCTGGCGAAAGAAGACCAGAGTTTACACAGAAACTATGATGGCAAATCAAGTTTTGTTTTTTTTTTAAACTCCTTAAGTAAATATATAGTACAATTTCTGGTGAGCCAGAAAATAGAACAGCTGTGTGTTGGGTGGCCAATAGCAGAAGCTCCTTTAAGAAGAATTGCTTACAAAGGAAATGTGCCCTGACGCCACTACCCTCCTCTTGGTACCACGTTAAGACTTTCACAATAATTACTTCACACTATTTGCAACCACTGTCCCTGCCTCTCATTACATCATAGACGGACTGTCAACAACAGGCTTCCTACCACCTCCGTATGGCTGGGGCAGCTTTCACCTCTCGCTTTCCTTTCTCTACCAACAGTATCATTTCCCATTCTTTTAGGATTTTCCTTTTACAAGCTATGAAGGTAACAGGTTTGATTTTCTCATACAGTAAAGCCAACTTATAAGAAGGGAGCAGGTAACTTTTGATCTAGTGAAGAAAAGCTGGAAGATGCCTAACTTTCAAGACTGTCTCACAACACGTTACTGAAAGTCCTAAACGGAGCAAGCAGACAAAGGGATAAACAAATAAATCTGCAACAAGCAAATGGTATCCATATTGAAAAAGTCAAACAGTCATTGTTTATAGATAACACGTTATTATATAGGAAAAGTATCAGAAACTCATCTATCAGAATTAATAAATTTTTATACTGCATGGTCTCAGTTGCTCCAATCCTAGTGTCAGTCAATTAAAAACCAAAACAAAGCATACTTTGGGTAGAGAAGTGCCATTTTGTAGTGGTTGGTAATCACTACAGAGACTCACAGCTGCCCAAAGAGGTAAGACTAAGAGACGAGTGCATAGCCCTGTGTTTACCCATTCTGTAACTCGGGAACATCAGAGAAGAGGTTGCAGAAAAAATGTAAGAGCCTGGAAATGGGGAGGAGTGCTCTGGACGAGCTACTCATGGCATGGGCACTGTGCTCACAAGCTCACAGCATCCCATGTTAACTGCACAAGGTTGGGCTCACAAATATTCTACCATGGGTTGAGAGTGGACCATGAGTCTTCACACCCATCTCTTAAGGGTATATTGGCAGCTAATGGTTTCTGGAGGAAAGCAAGGCAGTTTTCTTCAGTAGGATAACCACTGCTAAATTTCTCATGTTCCAGAAGGTGACTTCCTGCCCATGCTCATGCAAGCAACCCCAGTTAGGCTCAGTGTCCCCCCTACACAACACACAAGAAATAGTCGCTTAGTTGGGGGGAGGGAGAAGAGGTTTAATAGAAGTGGGAGGGAGACAATAATCAAATTACATACACCTATAAAACTATTGACAAATAAATTAACAAAAATGACAAAAGAAACATATAACAAAAAGCATAAAACTTCTGAATGGAAGAAAAGTCTGTGGTCCTGTGGTCAAGAATAGCCACAAGGCCAGTGCATGCAAACCACCATGGTCTGTGCTCCATTTCAACAGGAACATGAGAACAGAGATTCTGTGTTTGGAGAGAAACAAAGCTTAGGAGATGTGTCTTTCTGCAATAACATGCTCACTACCTAGACCACTTAGGATTTCTCTGTTATCACCTTCTCTGAGTACTCCTTGCACATCCAGGAGCTGTCCTGAAACATGTACAAATATTTACTCTGAAAAGAGGTAGGAGGTACAAAATGCAATGGATTTGCCATTCTAGAAGCTGGGCAATAGCTGGAAAAGCTAAGAGCATAACATTCAAGAAAATAAGCCCCAATTGGAGACACATAAACTCCAGCATCTTTCTTGAAAACACTCGAAGATTTATTTTCCAGATTAAAGCTCTCTGAATCAAATACAGACTCTTGGGAAACAAGGATAAACTGATTCCAAAGAAAGTCTAAATAAAGGCATAGAATGGCAGGAAACCTCTTCCATATTTATACCCTAGGTGGCCAAAGGCTCCAGTGATACAGGCACATGCGCACACACACATACACACAAACCCCAGAAACACAGGTAGGCTGAGAAGAAAAATGATGAGGCCTCTACTCTGTAGACTTACTATGAATGAAATAGACTATATTTTAAGGGCTGTGTTTATCTACAGAAAGTTCTCACTACTCATACAATCTCTTTCTTTTAAAAATACTGCAGTCCATTGAAAACATCTCCCATGTGACCACTTGGGCCTCAGCAGGGCAGGGGTGAGGGAGATGCGTGTTTCTTCTCTTCCATGAAACCTTTCCATCGGCATGGAAAATAACAGGTGTCTTTCCCCTAGAGTTGGGCTATCCATCATTGAGGGCTTTGTAATGCCTCTTGTAATCACAGATGGCACAGTGAGGTGGGACATAAATAGATTTGGGTGTGACAGTTACAAGATTTATAGGTTTGTTATCTAGCCAGGAACCTTAACTGAGCTGTTTAACTTCAAGATATAGTGTCCTCACTGGTAAATGGGGAAGATAGTAAATAGGAAGCTGAACAAGAGGTGGGAGCCTGGGCTTCTTCCAGCCTTAGGTTGCTCTGGTTTTGTCTTGTTTTTCTCACAGAGGTTTCTGATCAGCTTTCTCTCAATAATTAATTTGCAAGCCAGAGAACAGGACTTTGTGCAAGTTTTTGCATTCTTCCCATTTAGCCTTGCTATGGTTTGGATAAGTGTTCACAAAAGGCCCAAAAGGTCTGGGCCCCAGCCCTTGGCACGATTGAGAGGTGGTAGATCATTAGGAGGTGAAGCCTCAAAGAGGATTGTGGGACTCTGTCTCTCTGTCCTGGAAATGAGGTGAAGGATTTTACCATGAATTCACTGCCTTGCCAAATTCCCAAAGACAAGAACCCGAAACCTCCAAAATGAGTCCAAGCACACCTTTCTTCTTTATAAATTGATTGCATCAGATGCTTGTTACAGCAATAGAATGCTAACACATACCTCATCACCATTGTGAGGAGAAAGCAGTCAGAGTCCTTTACAGACTTTCAACATTATGCAAACAACAATAAGTGTGAAACTTTAGGAAACCTTCAAATTTTTGTAGACACAGCAGGGGATGGAAAAGTCAAGTAGAGGTCACAGAGATCTGTATACCAGGCTATGACAAAACTTTAAGGATCAAAGCTATCTCAAATTCTCAAACATAAATCCCAGGGACTTGATTATCCCCTACATTGACAGGGATCAAGTGGAAGGAGAAGAGAAGAACGAGAAGATGAGAAGAGAATCTCTGTGAGGGATCAAGGGAGCTGAACAAGAGGTGGGAGCCTGGGCTTCTTCCAGCCTTAGGCTGCTCTGGTTTTGTCTTGTTTTTCTCACAGAGGTTTTGGCTCAGCTTTCTCTCAATAATTAATTTGCAAGCCAGAGAACAGGACTTTGTGCAAGTTTTTGCATTCTTCCCATGCTCTGTGCTGGCTTCCACACATACTCCAGGCTCAATAAATATTAATCGATTGAGAAAAGCTATAATAAGTGTCAGTCTCCTGGAGGTTTGCTCAGCACGAGTAAAAGGGTTTTATGTGAAAAGAAATAACTAAATTGCCTGCGTTCAACATAAACATTATTAAATCCAATTTGTGCTTGAAAAAGATGTTGGCACTCACTTTTACACGTCTTGGGAATGATTCCAAATTAAATGTATTCCAGATCAAAATAAATAAATAAAATATAACCAGCTAATAACAATTAAGAAAAATGCAGGATATATAAAATTAGCTGAGCTTATTCATTTTTTCCTAGCAGTCCAGTCGCTGGGGCGCTTCTGGAGAATAAAGCCCTACTTGGTCTCAGAGATGTGTTTTAGTCATAAAACCAAAAGGATTCTTAGTAACAAGTTTAGCTTGTGCTTTGTAGGGGAGGCAATGATGGCTAAGTGGAGAAAAAATGCCAGTTCATGATAATGTTTTCTCATTATGTACTGAAGGCCAAGCAATTCCAGTATAATGCTAAAAAGTGAAGATAGTCCACTGAAACCACTTCTGATGAAAAGTCTTTCCCAAATACTTCAGCTACAGAAAGAAATAAATTTGTAATCCCTGATGGATACGCTCAAGATGAGATTAAAACTCATCTTGAGTTAAAAGCTCCAAGCATATATCCCATACAAATCATCTTGTCTGCGATCTGGCACCATGTAACAGGGTTTTAGCCAATAAGAGCTCTCACACATGACAGTGGTCCCATAACTAAGGAAATGTTGATCAGGGTGACTTGAGTCTAAAATCCCAGCAGTTGGAAGGTAGAGGCAGAATGATTGTAAATTCAAGACCAGGCTAGGATGCATAGTGAGACTCTGTTTCAAAAAGAAAAAAAAGAAAGCTAATGGAAGTAAAAATTCATAGCACCTATTGCCATAGCCATTGTGACATTGTAAGGCCACAAGGCTAGTGTACACAAGGCTGTTGTTGTGCATATCATAAAACTGTCCTCAGTAGATGATGCTGGTCCCTTCCTCACTATAGAGCATGTCCAACTATTGTGTCAGACTGCACTCTATTTTTTCCTACTCAGTTTTTATTTTGTGTTGTGATAATCAAACCCAGGGCCTCCTGCATGTTCAACATCCCTTCTACCCATTTTTCTCAGTGTTAAATAGTATGCTGTGTTCAGTAGTCAGTATCCTCATAAATCTAATGAATCACTCGATTACATCAAGAAATCACACTGAGGGACAGATCTACTTCATATAGGTTTGTGTAAGCACAACCTATATACAGTGTATGGTGTTTTCATAACAATGAAGTCACCTAATCATGCATCTCTCAGAATCTATCCCATTGTTAAGAAACACAGAACTACAGCATACACAGAAGTCTCAGGTCGATCATTGTGAAGCAACGCATAACTACATCATATACATATGCTGTATATACATCATATACATTATGTTAAGGTTAAGCAACCATGATTATAGCATACACGGAAGTCTCATGTCAATCATTGTGAAGCAACCATGATAAAAGCATACACAGAAGTCTCAGGTTGATCATTGTGAAGCAATGCATAACTACATCATATACAAATGCTGTATATACATCATATACATTATGTTAAGGTTAACCAACCATGATTATAACATACACAGACATCTTATGTCATCCCATGTTGACTACTATCACCATAAATTTTTCAGATAAAGAACTTGAAGCTGAACGTGAAAATGGTCCAAGATACTCTGATTCCAACTCTTGGAGTCTCTCCCCATAATCAATCTGCTTTTCCACTTCCCTGGGAACTTCGGGTCAGTCAAGCTCCATATATATTGGTCTTTTTGGCACATACTGAGGAGAGAGATAGACCAGAGAAAATGCTGGAGTTAATAGAATCCCCCCCAACACACACACACACACACACACACACACACACACACACCTGAGTGAAAGTAACTAGCCCTGTAGTATAAGTACCAAACTTAGGAATGATCCTCAAATATGTCCTGTCTGTAGTGATGACATCACTGTCCACCCCAGTCATAATTCTAATCAAAACCACAACTCTTCTTTCCATTCCCACTGCTAGTCATTTCAGATGCCCTCACCTCCTCTCCAGGCAGCTTCAGTGATTTTTTTTTGTGTGTGTGCGTCCATCGGGAACCTCACACTCTATGTCTACCCAGTAGCTAAAGTGGTCTAAGAATTCAGAAGGTGAACTTTCTAACTCCCTTGTGGATCTCTCATCACTCTTGAGATAAAAACACAGATTCCTTCCTATGGCCTGTGGGAGTCATCATGATCCGGTCCTTGTAGACTCTCCACTCCCACGCCCTACCTTGTTTCCCAACTCAGGGTTCCCTAGCCATGTGGATGAGACACGTACAACCCCTTCTAGACAGTTCTCTAGAGTCTCTACATGCCATGTCCTCTCAGTTGCTGGGATGTCATTATACAATCTCTGCTCACTTGTTTGAGGAAGCCACCTTTGACCGAACTATTCAAGGTCACCTCTATGCTCTCTACCCCAAACCCGTTTTGTTCTTCCATGGCTGCTACTGGTTTGAATGCTGGCATTTTCTCATGCCTGCCGCTTTCCTGATCACAGATGTCCAGGAGGGCAAGGGCCCTGCCTGTGCTCACCTTTGCATCCCTAGTCCTTAGGGCAGCTCCTGGCATAGGGGAGAAGTTGACAATTGAATATATGTGTGAAACTGGAGTCCTGTTCCAAGGTCAAGGGGAAAGAATCTATTTGTTTTCTGCTCACATTGTTTTCCTGCATGGGCTTCAGCTTTTGTTCTACCTGTGATATTCTCCTGACCACAAGGGCTGCTTAAAAAAAAATGACCAGGAGGTTTCAAGCCTATTCATGCTGAGAAGATAAAATGGAATACATTTCAGGCACCAGGCTGGTCAATTATGTTTGTGACAGGATAACTGTAGGATATAATTTTATATAAACTAGAGAATAAATGGAATAAATAAGATTATTCATAGTTTTACAGCTCCCATAATAAAAATAGAACATTATAAATATGACACATTTTTTTGCACGAATCTTCACCACATTGACCTTTGTAGCATTAATCAAGTTTTCCAAAGAGCTATTTTTACTTAAGATTTCTTGCATATTATGAAAAGACAGACTATAAAGTTATGAAGAAAATGATAATTGATGTCAAAGTATCACCATATAACACAAAAGGAAATCATTTAAAATAGGAATAATTAAAGTATATGGTTGCATACTTTATATAACATTTACTTATGTATTGGAAGCTTTGTAGTATTAAATTATTATTTATCTGTACATGAATATACACACCAATACACTATTGGAACTACTTTATAAAATATGGAATTAATGTGTCTAGAAAAGATAGATTTTATTTACTATGCCTGCATATGAGATAATTCCTCCTATAAATCAAAACGTTTTGTTGTTTATTATCCAAGCTCATATTTTCCTATAATATGAAAGCATTCAAGAGGAAGTTTCCATTAAAAATGAAAAATAGCATCACATCTCACTGTGAATACAGGGGGAGCTGGGAATAGAGAAAATGCAATTTTTGTATGAACTAATCATGTCACACAAGGATTGGGAGGTGGGGGAGCCCTTTAGGGTCCAATAACGATGACAAGAGTTATGAGCCCTGGGCTACAGTATGAAGTCACGGCGGTGAATAAGGGAATGGGAATACAATATAAAGTCTGCATTTTCATGCCATTTCCACAGCAGTATCTTCTAGAACCTTCTCCGCACTTTACTCACCAATACTTTGAGTACCAGCCTGAGACACAGAGATTTGTAGGGTGTGCTTTTGTTCTGAAAGGAGCTTGCTCACCTCCCTGGGGAAAGCACAGCGGTGCCTTTGTTGTGAGTTAGCGGTTGAGCTCCCGGTTCTAAGGCCATCTATCAGAGACTGCCCAAGTTAATTTACTGTATGTCTCTCAGTCCCATCCCATGGACCTTCAATCTCTGCTTGTGGCTGTGGCCAGGCCTATGTGTTCCAAAACTCCCTTCCCTCTATATCATGTGTTTGAAACACAGTATGCAGTCCCACTACAGGAGCAAACAGGGCATGTCGAAATCCTGGGGGCTACTAATGCCCAGAGAAGTTCTCCACCCAAGGAGACAGGGTTTTCGGGCTTTCCCATTAGGCCCTGGGCAGGCATTCTCTACCTTCCTGAGTGGGATGAGTCTTATATACCCATAGGGAAGCCCTGAGAACACAAAACTCTGGGTGGGTTTTTATTCTGTTTTCCTCTTCTCTTCAGTTCCACTTAGTAGGAATGTAAAGTGGATGAGCTCAGAGTTTCCTGAAAATTAAGTTCTGTATTATAATACACACACACATACACACACACACACACACACACAGAGAGAGAGAGAGAGAGAGAGAGAGAGAGAGAGAGAGAGAGAGAGAGAGAGAGAATCTGTTCCCATTGCTGGTGTGGGGCAATGGTCTGTATTCTGTCAATTATATTTTAAATAAACACTGATTGGCCAGTAGCCAGGCAGGAAGTATAGGTGGGACAATCAGACAGGACAGAGAGGCTGTTCAATGAGAACAGGAGAATTCTGGGAAGGAGAAAGTCTTAATCTGCAATTGTGACCCAGCCAGAGATGAAGCAAGATGTGACTGCCTTACTGAATAAGGTACTGAGCCACGTGGCTAACATAGACAAGAATAATGGGCTAATATAAGTTTTAAGAGTTAAGAAGAAGCCTGAGCTAATGGGCCAATCAGTTTATAACTAATGTAGACCTCTGTGTGATTTCTTTGGAACTTAATGACTGCAAGAATCAGGCAGGAAAGAAACCTCAGTCAACATGTTGCTAACCTTACAAAACATCAGAAAAATTTTCAAAACTGAGACAGTTGGTCAAAACTATTTGCCAACCATATACATAATTATGTGATTGTTGCGATTGCTATTATTTTATAGTGGTTGGAATGGGAAGCAAGATTTTGCACATCTAGGCAAGTGCTCTACTACTCAGCCTCATTCCTAGCCCTGGTAACCATCTAAATATGACAAGCACCATACAAGCTGCTACAGAACAAGCAAGCACGATGTAAACACCTCCCTGTTCCCACTGAGCTTACAGACTAAAAAAGTGAGGCATAACAAAGATAGCATCACTGCAATCATTGGAGGTGGGTACCACATGCACACAGGCACACACATCCACACACACACACATACATGCATACACACTCGCACACCTGCTGGGAAAGAAAAATAAATGCACATCTAAACTAGGACTGTGGATAGAGGTCATAGCAGGCTTTCCTGATGAAGTAGTTTTTAACACCTCCAAGAAAGGAGCAGATGAAGAGAGGTTGGGAGCATTTAGAGGCAGAAGAATTAGACTTTGAGATGACTTGGAGCAGGAGAGAGCATGACACCTCCGAGGTACCTGGAAAATCAGTCATTTTCACTCTTAATCAGCATGAAAATGTAAATGTTTATAGTTGGTTTCTATCAGATGATGTGCAGGGAAATAATGAAAAGACTGAAGGGGGCATCCTGGTGCTCATTGGTCAAAAACACTTCCAAAGACGGCCATTCCAGCCTTACAGATACCTGCCTTACATGGTGCCTCTGACTATGCCAGATCTCCACCCTGCCTTACATGATGTCACTGACTATGTCACAGCTCCACCCTGCCTTATATGACATCACTGACTATGCTACAGCTCCACCCTGCCTTACATGATGTCACTGACTATGCCAGATCTCCACCCTGATTTAGATGGTGTCACTGACTATGCCACAGCTCCACCCTGCCTTCATGATGTCACTGACTATGCCACACCTCCACCCTGCCTTCATGATGTCACTGACCATGTCACAGCTCCACCTTGCCTTAGATGGTGTCACTGACTATGCCACAGCTCCGTCCTGACTGCTCCACTTACTCCCCCTCCCTCTGACTTCGAATTCAGAATTAGGATGGAATCCTTACTTTTATTCATCTTTCTAACTTGTACTACCAAACTATCATAACCAAGTTTTCAAGCCATACCATCCTTCCTTCCTACTGTTTCTATGGCTATCCTTCCTCCCACACTTCTGTCTGATTCTCACAACAGCTCCGCATGGTTCCACATCCCCGAGTGGTCTCTGAAAATGCATTTTCTATCCAAACAAATTCAATTCTCAATGACTTGCTTCCCAGGCTTTTCTAGGTTCAAATCCTTTACTGCCATGTTTCTCAACTAGACCAATTTACTCCCACACCCTAGGAGGTCACCTGACAATATCTGTGGTTTGGATGCTTGGCTGTTGTCATGGTTGATATAGATACTGGTACCTAACTAGAGACTGGGGATTCTGTTCAACATTCTATACTTCATAAGACCTGAATTATTCGGCTCACACTCCCAAATCGAGTCCCGCCCAGCTCCCGCCTCGCCTTCTGCTGTTTCTCATCTCGGTGCTCCCTTCTGCAGCCACGAGAAACCAGTAGTTTGCACGGCGTGAAATTGCCTGGTTGGCCTTTTAAAGCCAGCAATTTAATGATTTCATTTGATCCGACAAGATATCTGTCGTTTGTGGAGAGCAATCATGCACCCTTTGCCAAAAATGCACTCCTTTCTTCCTCCCTTCTTTCTCCTGCGTGTTTTCTAGGAGGCAGAGTAGGTGATCCTTTCCCAGCAGTTGTTCAGGAGCCTGACACACGAGCCTCTGTGTACGTCCTCTCTGTTCTATGCCTCTCTGGCATATCTTCCTGGGGACAGCTGACAGGTGTGAAGCAGTAAGAGCTCAATCGCCACATGCCCTGGTTTACTTTACTCTGTCCAAGACTTTACCTAAGACTCAGGACAAGGTTCGTTACCCAAAAGGCACCCCCACGACGCAAGGTAAGGAATGAATGACAAACTTGCACTTTTCCCATCTCTCCACCAGGGGACCTGACAACAGTATAAGCCCTAGAAACTAAGACACATTTTCTGATGTAATAGTAGCCATGAAAAATATCATCCTAATGGAAACTGTGGATCTCCCAGTTGACTCAGCTCTGGGCAGGTACTAAGTAGGATGAAAACAACTGTCTGCCGTCAGTGTTTCTTGAGATAACCAAAGAAAGAGGTTGTTCGTTTGTTTGTTTGCTTTTGTTGGTGGTGTTTTTTTTGTTTTTTAAATAAAACCCTAGAAAAAACCTGTGAAGAAACAAACTCTGGTATTACTTTTGTTATTTGTTTGGCTCATTGGTTGATTACAGTGGTCAGGATGGAATCCAAGGGCTTCATTCTTCCTAAGCAACTACTCCACCATTGAACTGAGTCTCCTTCCCTTGGTACTAGTTTTGAAACACATGCTCAGTTACATCAAGATTTTGAACAAACACTACTATGCCAGGGTAGCGTTTAGAACTGTTTCCATGCTAACAACTTAATACAACCTTAAAAAGACTTTATCTTATAATTCATCATAAGTATTAAACTAAGGCTAGAAAAATATACAGACCATCTCCTTGGTTTAGCAACATATGAGAAAGAATTCATTTAGCCATTATTTTTCTATATGGGGACTTCCAAATGGGAGCACCCATCTATTTAACAGAGATCTGTGCTGTATGAGTTTCTGCAAACTGACTTAATCATATATTTATTTTGAGATACACCTATTTTTGTAATGCCATCATTCTTCATGGCCTCTTATCTGTTCTCTGCTTGCTGATTTGTATGGTGGTTACATACTTAGATTTATGAGAAACTTTGAAAGTGTCTTATAGAATGAGTGCTCCATTTTACCTGCCTACTGGTGATAGATGAGGGACCAATTTCTCTGTATCCTCTCCAGCACTTCCTCTTTTTGCTTCTGTTTGGTCAGACATTCTGATACATGTGTGGTGACTCTTTAGGGAAGCTTTTCAGAAACCTTCAGTGATATGAACCTCACAGTTTCTTTTCTTTTTAAAGTGGTTATTTTGTATATAAGGATGTTTTGCCTGCATGTATGTCTGTGCACCAGTTGCATGCCTGGTACCCATGAAGGCCAGAAGAGGGAATCAAATCCCCCTGAAAGTGGAGTTACAGATGGTTGTGGCCTGTTTCCCTGTGGGTACTGGGACTTGAACCTAAGTCTTCTGGAGGAACCGACAGTGCTGTTAATTGCTGAGCCATCTCTACAGCCCCAAGTCCCCCATTTTCTAAGGGAGGGTTCCTTTCACTCCATACAAAGCTGTGATCTGTCACTTGATGCTATCCTTGTCCTGGCCTCTGTTCTGCTTCTCAGAGTTTTTCTCCCCACCCTCATCCTTTTCCCTCCCCACCTTATATATGTTGTTTTTTAAAAGACTATATTCTTAGTCATTCCATTGTTTATGCAAAATCATGTTTTAACAGACTTTTATCATTATGAGTTCTCACTTTTTTTTCACTTAGAAAATTGTCCTTTTTGAACTCCTATTACAGGTGACACTCTGTTCTGGGCCCCAGAAAATATTGACAAATAAAGTTAGGTTCCATTTCATAAGAAACTCAGAATACAATGGGAGGAAAGACACATGAAATATGCTTGATACTGCATGGAATAGCTGATGTTATTTATATGGATATGATGCATGTGTCTATATATGAAAAGATGAATGCATTTACAGAGCTTGGACAATCAGTCAAAAACTGGAAATCACCCATCCATGATCACTCATTAATTCAGCTGTGTAACCTTTATAGGATGGAGTTACCCATTCCTAAACAAAAATACTAATCATGTGCTTGTGGACATCATCCTATCAAACAGTAATGTATCAAAAACAAAAGTAATAAAAATCATCATCATAAATTATGAAGCTAAAAATAAATATTACAAATAAGGAATGAATGTT
Source organism: Neodon shergylaensis (assembly GCA_025134845.1). Taxonomy (NCBI): domain Eukaryota; kingdom Metazoa; phylum Chordata; class Mammalia; order Rodentia; family Cricetidae; genus Neodon; species Neodon shergylaensis. The sequence continues at coordinate 13,617,901 of JABTXL010012609.1, read as the reverse complement.
CTACATTGGGGTGCTCTTGATTATAGTCTAGTTTTTCTCTTAAAGTACTTTATTTAGTGGGTTTCACTTACTTTTATACAATCATAAACAAAATTAACTTTAAAAAGTAGTGCCTAAACTTTTAAGTAAACAAAACAAATCAAACTGAATGTGCATATACTTCGATGCCCATGTATCGAAGAAGGAAAAGATAGAACAACTATTAAATGTTCAGTCACTGTGTTGTTGGTGACAATGTTGGGTGTTGTTTTCTGAGACTGTTTCTTGTGTACTTTGGGAACTGAGTAAAAGGAAACATGGAGGATCATTCTAATCATATCCTTTTCATTGTCGTTAACTGGGATTTTCAATGTGTGAGAGAGAAGATGGACAGTACAGCAGAAGAAACAGAAGTTACTCTCACATGTCAAAACATTTTAAAGTTGCATTATCGATTCATATACTCTCCTATATTGTGTGTTAGAAATATTCCATAGTCAGTGCTAAAAAATGGAAGCGGCTATGCTAATGCAGGGAGCATAATTTTCTACAGGCATCAGAAGAAGGGAATTCAGTATGTTAGATTACATAGAATATGCAAATGTGGTCTTCCATAAGAGGGCTGAATGCGAGCAGGATTTTGAAATACTGTCTCCATAATCAGTAGCTGGGAAAGATAAGAATTCAACAGACTTGACTAATAACATGACCTTTAAAATCTGGTAAAATAAATATAATTACCCTTTAGGAAATAATTACTGCAGAGACCTACTGCTAAAAAGTACAACATTTTGGCTTCCTGGTCATTGCTTGAAAATGTTATTTTACTTACACTGCTAACTGGCTTAGATTATTTTATCACACAAACAAACACCACAAAGCAATCCTTGAGTTACAGGATTCAGCTCGTATACTCGTATAAGGTAACTTACACTTTCAACAAATTAGTTTTTGAGACAGGGTTTTACTATATAGCCTTGGTTAGTCTGGAACTCCCCATGTAGACCAGACTGGCCTTAAATTCTTAGAGGTCTGCCTGACTTTTGAGTGCTGGGATTAAAGCTGTGCACCTTTGACAGTTTAAAATGGGTGATGTGGCTGGAGAAACACCTCAGTACTTATGAGCACTTCCCATCATGCCTCTGATACCATGCCGTATCCAAACAAGATGGAAAGAAAAAGTAAATACAATTCTGGGAAAATTCCACCCCATTCCTAGAAGGTACTCCATGTTTCCCATCTTAACTACACACTAATCCCTTGTTAGAAAATTTCAGGAATTTTTCAGTGACTCTCTCTTGAAACCCACATTCAACTCTTGAATGTAGACCTGAAACCTTAATCAGCTTATATATCCCAATCCCTTGTTTTTCTCTTCTGAGAATTCTTTATTTCTTTGACATAAGAACTAGGGAACACTCGGCGGAGATTCAAATCCAGTTTACCTTTGGGAATTCACTCTGATTTTTAGTAGAAGAATGGGCAACTTAACAATTACCACATAAAAGAATCTGAGAGTAGAAAGAGGAAGTTGTCTCTATTAGGGGGCAAACAGAACAAACTTTAAGTTAGGACATTCCATTAGAAGCTGTAAAACAATGATCCAATTTTGAATATGATTTGAAATGTTCTATATTTATTTACAGACAAGGGCCTGTAATCTAAGAGTGGAAATCAGAGTCAAGTAAAGCTCTAAAACTTTTGGGGCTCTACTGAGAGAGCAGAGTTACTACTGATTGGCTGAGAACTGCTGCAGTTTAACCTCACTTGGGGGTGAAGGCAAAGGATTTGTTAAGGCAAGTGGCCACTGGACAGACACCCTGAGCATCCTCAAGGAACGAGCAAGCAGTGGGAACGAAGCTGCAGGGCAATGGCATTGATAAAGACAGTTTAGTTTCTCCATCTGAAGAAGCACAGTGGGGTTACAGAGATGGCTCAGAGGGTAAGAGAACTTACTGTTCTTGCAGAGGAAGACAGTTCAGTTCACAACAGCCACATCAGTGGATCGCAACTACCTATAACTCTAGCTCCAGGGGATCCGACTCCCTCATCCGGCCTCTACGGGCCCTTTGCTCATGTATATATGCCCCCACACATAGGCACATAATTTTTTTAAAAAAATAAATAAATAAAACCCTTTAAAAAGGGGTACACTGGCCTACCTCAACAATTCAATATCGGTAAAATGAATTACCTTTATCAAAAGACGGACCCAGAAGAACCAGGAGACAAGATCTTGAAAGCTCAGCAAGGCAGGCATTTCTAGGCACAGGAAACAAGCCTCTTTTTTTTTTTTCCAGTCAAGGGCTTCTGATAGACTAAGAGGAACGGCAGCTGAGTCTGTGGAGCCCTTTTTTTCATATGATGTCTTTTCTGTTTCATTGCCCAAATTAACATCTACCCCACACTCTGTGCTCTGTTCCACTCAGCAACACCTCTGCTACGTACGAAGCCATGACCTCTTGATTGAGAGTTCCAAAAGGAGGTTTTCCTCATCCCAAAGGCATGTGGCAATGCTCGTACTGAATAAAAACATGCAATAACTATAAAAGGTTCACTGAGATCTATGCATTTATAGACCAAGAATCAGTACTTTAATTCCAATGAGCTCTAAATGACTGAGACTTTGTACACAGTGCCCCATCAAGTTAGTTGACACAGGCTTTAATGCTACCACCTGACGTTCTTCTGAAATACAGCAGAAGGAAAGACAAGCTCTGCAGCCCTAGCGGGATGGTGAGATCCGCACCTGCAGCACAGCCATGCTCAAGTGTAGCATGCTGATAGCAAGTGGGCGGAATATTAATCTCATTGCCAGAGAGACGTTTCTCGTGTCATGAAGGAAAGAAGAGAACTACTCTCAGGAGTCAGCAGAGGACACAAAATTCACAACAATGGCTAGCGGTGTGACTTGTGGTCTCGAGCTATCCTGCATTACAGTCGGTTTATGGTGCATTCTCAAGGATCATCCTGAATTTGACTGTAAGCCGCTGGGAATACAGGGTTCAGTCCGCCCAAGTACAAAGCAGTTCATGGGTCCTCAGGGTCCACCCTTCCCCGTCGCATTTCAAATAGCTTTAGTAGCCCAATTCCCACTCCTGTATCAGAGCTGAATTATATCAGGCAGAATTTAATCCAAGGCTTTTCTGCTTCAGCTACAGTACAGGATGCCCTGATAATAAAAACAAATCCTATTAAAAAGTGGCATTTGCTTAGGGATTCCCAGGCAAGAAATAAGACTATAGCAGGGATGCTAAGAGAATTCCTCATTACACTCACTGCATCTGATACTCCTGATTTCTGCTTTAGAAGGGCCTTCCAGCCTTTCTATTGATGTTGCAGACACGATGACCTGTACTGAACAATTGCAAAAATCCAGGTACCCCTCTGAACAGCTTATGTGTGGGCTCTCATTAAGACTCGCAAATCCTTCATGAGCTGGGTCCATTATATGCATGAGAAAACTGGGATTAAGAAAGATTATTTGCCCAAGTTCTCACAATAGCCAAAGCATCAGAGACAGGACCAGCCCAGACTTCCAGCCTCCAGAGTCCAAGTATCTCGTTTGCTCTCCCCTTTTGGGAAGAGTCATGGGTGAGGTAGCACTTCATTTTACAACCTCAAACTCTACATCTAGGTTACAGAGGAACTGAGATGCTTTATGACTGACTTCTTACTCCTGTGCTACTGCTTACCTCTGTAAATATGAAAGCATATTTAAACATGAATTATATTGTGTTTAAACACATGAAAAATGTGTATGCAATTTTATGTGTGCATATGATATGTGACATATTTCTCAATATGTAAATGGAATTATTAAATAATCTTAATAATACTCCTCAGAAGTTTGCTTCTCCACCTACTTCTTTTGATTTAATTCAATGGAAAATTCCAGGTCTTTTATGATTTATTCTCTCACATGGATACAATAATTCCAGGATTAGAAAGATTCAATAGACACATGGCAGGGGCTCCAACTCCTCTATTTAAATATCTGAATTTCATCTCATGCTTACCCCTGCCAGTCAAAGCTTCCTGAACTTTCCAGCTAAAATGAATGTCAAGATGTATACCTCAGGGTATGAGGAGTTTGTTGAATCAGAAACATGAATATTCACAGCATTTTAATGCTCTCTATTTTAAAGGAATGCCAGCTGGGTATGATGGGCATGCTTATAATCCCAGCACTCCAGGGGGTGAAGCAGTAGGAAGATTGAAATTTCCAGGTCAGCCTAGGCGACATAGTGAGGCCTTCTAAAACAAAAACAAAACAAAACCCAACAGGACACATGCCTTTTTATATACTGTATCTTCTTCCTGGTGGTTTTAATATTAAAAAGGATGCTCATGTTACTGAATTTTAAGCCGTATGAAAATAAAGACTTTTTATCTTTTTGTACCAACAATGTTAGGTATTTCCTAACAACTTATTAAATAGGTAAGAAATGGTCCTGGTAGCAGGTTGGACTCTGGAAACAAGGCTGAAAAAACAGCTTCCATGAGGACACGACTCCTTCATGTGGGTATGACGTATCCCTGAGTTTCTATTTGCCAAACAGATCACAGCCAAGCTTGACGATGGGATGTAGAAGCTGAAGGACCAGGACATGTGAACAGCCATGCAATTGTGTCATGCAGGAACATCTAGAAGCTTCTTAGAAACCAAGTCCTAGTTACTGTAGATGTAGTGTTACATGCAAGTTTTCTATGTACGTAGTTTTGTCCTTGATGTGGTTTTCAGTAAATTCAAATGCATATTGAAGGTACTAAAGGGCCCTGTTTCAAAGTAAACAAGAAGAAAATCTGATGGAATGTAGAATCCTGGCAAAGTGCAAATATTTTCTGCAGCATGTGATGAATGAGCCTGCCTTCATTTTGGACTTGAAAGTATCATATAATAAAGACAAATTAGGTCCATTCCTGTTTATGATTAAACCTCTGTACAAATGGTTGTTTACTGTCTGTTCCAAAAAATGGCAAATATGCCTTTGTTTCAAAAAGTTGTTACAACCATCTTGTAACCCACCTTTGTCTTAAAAGGTTAATATGACTACCTTGTTATAATTACCTATTGTTATGACTGCCTGCTATTATGACCACCTTGTTATTATGTTCTTCTGCAACTCTACCTATTTGAACACAAAACCATCCATTTGGAAACTACCTACCCCTGAGTTATAAAATTCTTGCCTTCCTCATTACTTAAGGCTATCTCTTGAATCTTGCTTTTAGGGGGAGACAGTCTATGAACATGAATAATAAAAAATGCTTGAATTAATTGATTGCTTTAATTAATTTGGCTATGTTGGTTTGGGTCTACGGTCTTTCTCCTAAAATCTTTGGGATTAGCACATGTGTTTAGCAACATGTGTCTGGGATGTACCTTGCTTCCCTCAAATATAACATCTCCTGTCTTGTTTGCAGAAGTGTAATACAATTCAGCTGAAGAAAATATGACATACCAAAAGGAATTGCAATCCAACCCTTAGACCTGATTCTAATTCTGTCTGACTCTAGAAGGTCCTCATTCTCCAGTCTGCTTCCTAAGTATTTTTATGAAACAGTCTGTTTCCTTTTAGCCAAAGACACTTGGTTTTCATGCAAAGCTCTAGTTTTGCCCCAGATAAATGAAAAGTGCTAAATATATATTGTTCCCTAGATATTTACCACATGGAGGAAGGGCAGGAGAGAAGGCACAGACAAGGGCAACATCTGCTGCACAGCAAACTGCCAAGTGCATGGCAAGACAGTTTTGGCTAGTATGCCATTTACCACAAAGTTGCTTCCAGCACATGCCAGCTTCTAGCTCATCATGCTGTATTAGGAGAGGAAAAAAATGTACCTTAACATGAAGTATGATCGAAAATAAATTTATAATCAGAGGTTAAGTATAGTAAGTTATTAGTGGGTAAACTTCGTAGAAATTGCTGTGATTTCAGCTTGTACATATGTACATATGTGTGTGTATATATGTGTACACATGTACACATACCTGGGAATGGCAGTCAATAAATGCAAATGAACAGAAAAGTGAGAAAAAGGCTTAGGTTTGAGTTGGGCTCAAAGCCGAGACAGGAGAGGTGAGATCAAGGTGACACCTGGCAGAATGGCAGAAGTCTCATTTCTGGGAGGACAGAATACTTTGGCAAAAATGCTATGTGAGATACATTCCAGTTTACCTTTATATTCAGACATCGGAGACTTTCTGGTGACCCTGGAGACTCTTAGGCAATTTGCCAGCAGCTTCTTGATTTATAAAAGGGGAATGAACTGTTCATTCTTGTGGCTAGTGATTCCCATCAACAGCACATGGTCTGTAAATGCTCCTATCAGAAAATTCACTCCCACACACTGCCATGCCCAGGACTCTCTGGAAGGCTAGACTCCATGAAAAGGGCACTTTCTGGCTCACTGCCCACTATGGCTGCCTGCTGGGATGCTCTACCCAGCACCGGAGAATTCAGTGACTGTGGGTGGAGGTGGGGTGGTGCCGGAAGGAAGGTTTGTTCATTACAGGAGAGAAATACATTCCTCGCCCACTTCCACCGTCGTCTGCTAAATCTTCACCCTCCTCTATGCAAGTTAGCTTGAACACTCCCCTTCTGAATGAGACAGGTGCCAGCAAACTCCTTGGGAGGTACGAAAGGCTGAAAAGAAGCCACACTGTGACAATGATGCTACTGGCCAGGGTAGCTTTCCTCTGCTCAGCATTAACTTAGCACTCATGGTGAGAGTGAGATCCATGGTTATACCCCCCTTCTCTGCCTGGAAAATGGCTCAACAGCTAATGAATGGTACTTCCCCCAGCAGGGCCTGGATTTGATGCCCAGGACCCAGGGGTGGAAGAAGAGAACGAAACCCTGAAAGTTGTCTTTTGACCTCTACCCACATGCTGTGGTACATAGTCACATCACGCATATGCACAATAAGTAAATGAATATAATATGTATGTTTTACATACATACATACACACATGCACACACACATGTCTCATTATCCAGAGACTAATTTCTTTTTCTTCCTGTTATTTTTCCATTTCACTTTTAACCTTCAGTCCAACTTCTGCCCTCCCCAATGATAATCTCACCAGTACCTTCTAAATGCCAAGCCAGCGCTCTTAACCACCAGCCTGCCTGAGGCTGCTAATGCACCCACTGTTCTCTTGTACTTTTCAGGTTAAGCTGAGCTGATTCCACGATTTCAAAGACCTGGCTGGTAGGCCATAGCCCAAGCCCTGATCTGCTCTCAATTACAGATGTAACCTCCACTTGTTTCCAGAACATTTCCTCCCGCTGGCCACCTCATAGTTCATGGATGGAGCTGAGCTCACCCTCTTGTCCTGTTCCCAACCTTTACTCCAAATGCTTTTGCTCGCTTAGGGGGAAAACGAGAATGATACTTGACTCCCTTCTTCCTGGACTGTCAGATCTACTAAAACTTCAAGTTCCATTTTCCATATACAGGGACTGTACTTGAAGTGGGTCTCTGGTCTTAGACATAAAACTATTGCTTTACTGTAGCAACTCAAATTGAAAACTGCATTGTAAAAGTTACAGGAGCCTATGGCCAGGGTGTTTGCTCAGCAGTTCACGCATCTCACATTCTCTCTCTGTCTGTGTGTCTGTCTGTCTGCCTGTCTGTTTGTCCTTCCCTCTCTCCCTCCTCCCTCTTTCCTTCTCTGCCTCTTCCCTCTTCCCTTCTCTCCCTTCCCCCCTCTCTTTCTCTCTGTAAGTATGCGTATGTCTGTCTGTCTGTCCCCCCCTCTCTCCCCCTCTCTCCCTGTATTCCTCTCTCTTCCTCCCCCTCTCCTTCTTCCCCTTATTCTTTTCATCTCTCTTTCTTTCTGTCTCCCCCCACCCCTCTTTCTCTTCCTTCCTCCCTTGCTTCCTGCCCACACAGCTAAAAAATCTCACCAAACAAACATTTCTCTGTATTTTAAATTAAGCATAAATGTGACAGGACCTTCTATTTAAAACGTGGGAAGGGCAATAAAAGCTGCAGCAGGAACAGCAAAGATTAGGTTGGGAACTTATATAAGTCTGTTGTTAGATTACTGGGAAAGAGAATAATTTTTTTGTCAAGCCAATTTCCTCTCTACAACTTATTTAAGCTGCATCTCCAGCCTTCTTGGTAGGTGGGTGTGGCTTTGTGCCTAAGTTTCAGCCAATGGCATGTGAGCAAAAGTAACACAGCTCCAGCTCCCCATTCCAAACATGGGAATGTTTTTACTTACATGGTTCCATGGCTTTAGTGAATGAACTTTGGCACCTGTGAGCCACATGATAAAGGTATAAGGCAAGGTGGATGATCCCTGTGTCACTGTTCAGATAGACAGCCACAGTTTGGACTTCACTGGAGACAGAGCAAACAAAATAGCAGAAATCTTCTAAATCACTGATATTTTAGAATAGCTGAGAAGTATCCTAATGTACACAGGACTGTGAACTCAATTATTGCCCACTAAAGTATTATGTTGTTCATCCAGGAGATCAAAAGTGTCGCTGCAGATGACAGCTATGACATTGACTCCCCTGACGACTGAATTGCTGCTCTTGACAAATAAGAAAAGTCCCCTCAACTGAGTTCCTTCCTTTATATTTTTGATTAAGAGGAAATATTTCAACATCCATATCACAGCTTCTCTCTCTCTCTCTCCCGGTGTGTGTGTGTGTGTGTATGTATCTACTAATAAATTGTAGAATAAGTACCCGTTACCACCTCTGGCCTATTTTATTTGTGTTCTAGGGACAGAACTCAAGTCTTCATTATTGCATGGCAAGTTCTATACTAACTGAGTTATCCTCTAGCCTGTAAATCATAGATAGCATCTTATACCGTGGGCTCTGACTCCCTACTGGGTGGTTGAATGGCCAATCATGTAGCTGAATGTGAACTGGGGTTGAAAAAAAAAAAGCAACAGTTTTTGAATGCACAGTGACCAAAACTTAATTCAAAGTCAAACATACAATGATTCTTAGGGGCGTCTGGCAGCACTTGGCCGTGTTGTACTGTGTGACATCACTGTAGTCTTAGTTCTGAACATACAACATACCCACTTTGCTCTGAAAGACCCAACACTTCAGTCAACATTGCCTGCAACATCTCAGCTCAGATTCAAGATGACTGTGTGCTGTGAGTTGCAGTGATTTTACTGTACATACATTTTCTCTTCTTTTAGAACAATCAATGCTTTTAAATTTTTTGTATCACCATTCCTCACATGTGTGTACCATATTTATACTGTAACAAGATAGAAATGTATCTGATTGAAATGCTTTATCCTAAATGTTGCCATTTGATTTGCTGGCAGGAGTTCATTAAGAATAACCATTAAATGAATAGTGCCTTCAGATTAGGTGGGGATTTCCAACAGCCCTTCTGAAATGGTCCTAAACATCACTTCTGCTATTTTGTGCAGAGAACAATGCAAGCCATTGTTCTCATCATTAATAAAACCAAAATACCAAAACACTGAAGATGTTCTAAGTCCTTCAGTATAAAATATTCACAAAGATTAGTTATTCACATAAAAGTAGATAAGTATATCCATATCATCAATGTGCAAATTTGCTTCTATCTCTAATGAATAACAATACTATATGCAACAAAGAGTTATTTTAATGTCAATTGTCTTGTAGTTTATTATTAGTTAGCGTTTGTGTTGAATGTCTACTGTATACACCTTTATACATGGAGGAACAGAAAAATTTCACTGTGAAATGGAAATGTAAGACGGTAAACACTTAATAATCTCTGTCTGTACTAACCGAGCTACTAGGTGTCACATGTATTAGTAACCATGGAAGTCTTTTTGTTTTGTTTGTCTGTGCTCTTTTTACCATCTTCCCACGTGCAGAATGGGCTGCCTTTTTTCTTGTGTGACTGTTCTCACAGCAGCCTGTGTGTCGTTCCCAGCAGACCAATGAGCGCTGATGAAATTGTTCCTTCTTGCCTGCTCCAACCAAGCAACAGCAGTCAGCCTGTGTCAGTGGCTGCAGCTGCCACTGCACACCAGGTGAGGACTGGCGCTTCGAAGGAATGTTGTCCCCCTCTTCCCACCCATTTGAATTGTTTTACATTGATTTATTGTGTGCATGTGTGCATGCATATGCTCTCATGCATGCCACAGCGTGTGTATAGAGATCAGAGGACAGCTTGTGGAAGTTTATTCCCTTCCTTCCACCATGTGGGCTCTGAGGCAGGAACTCAGGTCATCAGACATGCTGCCCACAAGCACCTTTACCCGCTGAGCCATCTTGCTGGCCCTTTACAGCATTTTAGTGAGCAGATGTGACAAAGAAAATTTCTTCAAGGTTGGGGAAATGGCTCAGTAGGTAAAGTGCAGACTGAGAAAGCATAAGAACCTAAATTAATCCACATCACCCTTGAAAAAAAGGTCAGGTGAGCCGAGTGAGGTTGTAATCCCGGCACTGAGGAGGCCATGACCAGAGGATCTCTGGGTCTTGCTGACTAGACAGCCAAACGAATCAGTGAGACCAGGTTCATTGAAAGACATTCTCTCAAGAAACGAGGTGAAGCATGAGGAAGATACCTGATGTTGGCCTCTGTCCTTCACACGCATACATGTGTTACCTGTACACCTACATGCATACACACAAACCATATAGACACAAGTTTAAAAAAGTTAAAAAGAAAAGATGATCTTCAATGTTCTTGATAAATGGCATTTCTCTAAACCAAGTAACCAGAACAGGGGCTGGAGAGATGGCTCAGCAGGTGACAGTGTTTGCTGTTCTTGCAGAGGACGAGATCTCCATGCCAAGACACGCAGTGGGCATCCCACAACTGCTTATAACTCCAGCTTCAGGGAACTGTAGCCCTCTCCTGGCTTTCACAGGTGTGCGTGCATGTGCGCACACACACACACACACACACACACACACACACACACACACATTTTTTTAAAAATCTAAATGACAAGAAAAGTTGAAAATATGGAGAACAAAGAAGAAAAAATATTTATTCACATCAAAACTGTTCTGAATCCCAAGTGACTTTGCCCTGAACTAATATGGGAGCCACTTTGCCTTAGGAGTTGTTTAGAATTCTATCAGACACTTGGGAAGCACAGGGTGCCATCAAAGCCTCCAAGGAAAGCTGTTTTAGATTCTCTGACACAGTGAGCTTTTAGAACGAGGGAACACGCGCAGTGCTGAAATCTGGTATAGACACGAGCGAAAACCAAGATCGTTTCCTAGTTTGCCTTTCGCCGTCTTGGCTCATAAACCAGTTACAGACGCTCACAGTTTTTCCCTGCATGGGGAAATATTTATTCTCTGGTTGGAAAAATAATCCAACCACTCTTCCAATATTTATTCTCAAACAAAAATTAGCCTAGCAGGTAGAGTTCCTAGTGAGTAGTGGTTAGAAAGGGGCGGATGCTTCAGTTCCAAAGAAGAAACAGTTCTCCCAGCTAGTCTTCCAGCTATGTAAAATGTCAGGCTCTCTCAACATGGGGGCTGCCATGCACGGTCCCCAGTGGCTTAGCTCTCAGCAGGAGGTTATTTATTCATCAGTATCATATTTAACCTGATCGGCAGCATCCACGACACAAAGCTCCCCAGGCTGTATTTCCCCAGATCTATATAATCTCACACTGTGGTTCTATACTGAAAAAGTGCCCTTGTCAAATAAACTTTTCATTGCACTAATTTTGTGGTTGGAAGATGCAACAGTGAAGAGACAGGAGACAGGAGAAGAAGTCTTTGTGATTGCATTACTGGGACTAAACATTAGCAAGAACCAACTAGGTACAGGGAATGGTTTGCTTCCAGAGGTTTCTGGCCATGGTTACTTGGTCACATTGCTTTGGGTCTAAGCACAGTGCATCAGGGTAGAGAGGAGGTGTTTAAGTTAGGGAAACTAGAGAAGCAAAGAAAGAGAGAGGAGGTGCCAGAGTCCCAGTATTCCTCTGGGGACTTTGGGGGGTATGTCCCTATGACCTAGTTCTCTCCAACTAGGACCCATCTCCCAATGGCTCCCTGCATTTTTTCGGTAGCCCCAACAGGCTGGTTAGCAAGTATTCACATGGGTTTTGGAGGAGAAATCAAACTACAGCGATGATAATGCTGAAAACAGGCTCAAAGTGGGACAAAAGGAAGGACAATTATTTATCTAATTAAGATTGGTAACATGCTCCTTCTTGACCGATTCCCAGACAATGATTCTCAGTTTATCTCAGTCACAGCCTCCACCCTCCATTGAAGGTGGTTGTGGTCCTGCGAGGCTTTTTCATGTGACATTTCGTAGTCTCTTTGGTCCTTATGGCACAATGGTTCTGTGAACAAAGGTGAGGGACCAAAAAAAAAAAGTTCAAACAACAAAACCTTTCAACTTAGGAGAAACAAGGTGCCACATATCCTATTGAAATGAAAGGAACATCTGATCTTGAGAAAGTTCAAATGGCTTGCCACACCAAATGGAACTTCCTTGGATGCTGGGCCAACTTTAAAGTCAACCAGAAGCCATTTGACTTCGGCTTGGCCGAGAACTTTTGCATGTAACTCAGGGATGAGAAGCAAAGCATTCCAGAAATAATTTAAGCCACAGAAAAGCAAATCAGCAGTCTGTGTTTAATGGCAGAGCTGGGCGTAACAATGACACGGTTCCTCACGGGTTTATTAGCATGGCTCCGAGGGCAGCAACCGCCCAGGAAAACTGTGTGGAAATACTTTGACTGCTTCCCTGATTGTCATCTTTTACTCTTTATTGCAAGTACATTCCAACAGCATCTAAATCATTGGTTCCTTCCTCTAATCAAGATTAATCCCCATTTCTCTGTGTTTAAGTCAGCATGACTATTTGACCATAATGGAAAAGGCCAAATGCTAATGGGTGGATTGAAATAGCCATGCAGCCCCCATTCTTCCTCCAAATAACATTTAGCTATTCAATAATCTCAAAGGCAAAATATTTATGATATGAACACAGTTTTTCTTTCCAAGACAAATTTGAAGTTCATTTATGAGCAGTTTTTCTAAACATGTACTCTCCCCACCACCAATTTTCTACCATGCTAACCAAAGACACACAAGCCAATATTTTCTGGTCCTTACCTGCACCACAGAAAGCTCTAGCTAAGCCTTAGACTGGGATGCCCAAACATCAGCTCAGTGGCTCTTGCCGTTTTGGAATCTGAATGTCTCTTAAATACAAAAATAATACTGAGATTGCTTGCAGTTTCCCAGACTCCTGCAGGGACATCAGGCTCAGCATGTGACATCCTAGATGCCATTGTCTGCTTGGACTGCAGATGCAAAGCGGCAGCCATGGAGGAGGGAGAAAAGAAAGCCGTTGCAATGCTTGCATTGCTATGGCAAAACGTGTAAGAGGATCAACTTAATATAGGGAAGGGTTCAGTTTCAGAGGTTCCATCCATGGTCGCTCGGCCCTACCGCTGGGGTCCAAGCACAGTGCACTGTGGTGGACAGGAAACCTTCATCTTAGGGAAAGTGAAGGTAGCCTAAGCAACAATAAGTGCATTTCTTTCTTATTCTTAAACATTTAATCTAACTGGTACCCACTGAAGTCAGAAGAAAGCACTGGATCCCCTGGAGCTGGAGCTGCGGATGGTTGTGAGCTAACTAACGTGTGGGTACTGAAGACAGAACCTAGGTCCTCAGCAAGATCAAAGTGCTGTCAGTTACTACACCACCTCTCCAGTCCCCAAGAAATGGATTTCTAGCAGTTCTGGAATCAGAAATTCAAGATCAAGGGAACTGTCAATGCAGATTCTAGGGAAAGATTCTTCCTGGCTTGCCAAAGGCCACCTTCTCCATGTGTTCTCATATGTCTCTTTCCATCTCATCATTGGGACCCACCCTGATAACACCATCTGAAGCTTGCCATTTCTCAAGAATCCTGTCTCCAAATATAATCATACACATAAGAATTCATGGGTACCAACATCAAGTCCATAATACCCAGATATGACCATAGATGGATCACCCAGTGCTTGCCATTATCCTCCCCACAGTCCTGGCTCTAGAGACTGCCTAATTTGTCTGCATAGACATCTGCGCCTTTCTAATATCCAGGTAAGTCTTTCCTTCCTGTTGCAGAGTCACCTCCTATGCAGACAGCCTGGCACCTAGCTGACAAAGAAGGTTCCCAAAAAGGTTTAGCTTACTTGTTCAGCTTCAGAGCTGGATGCTGGGCTCCCAACACTGTGCTCTCAACCATCACTGAGTTGAGATGCATTCTGACAATGCTTTTCCCTAGGGCCTATAGAGGGAGACTCTGAAAGAAATGACCTGTGGTCATTTCATTTCTTTTCTGAAAGCAGGAACTCACCCTGAGCCTACCACTTCCCCTGGTCCTGTTGACTCTGTGCTCCCGGAAGCCAACCACAGGGTTCATTGCTAAGCTCAAATCATTACACATGCCTCCAACACGTTTCAAAAATGTGGTAAAATACATATATTATACATTACCCAATCATAACCATAGTGTTACTCAGTGTCATTAACTGTCACCACCATCCATGAACCCTTCTCACCCCACAAAACTGTAACCCTCCATTGAACATAAACAGTGTGAACTAATTACAGACATCACACTTTCTCTGATATGTGAATTCTCATTTACAGTTACATGTGTGCATGCATACAAAAATCAGGCTACACAATGGAATGCACAGTTAGAAGGATTTTTTTTGTTTTTATTTTTGCTTTTTTTTTTTTTCTGAGACAGGGTTTCTCTGTGGTCTTGGAGCCTGTCCTGGAACTAGCTCTTGTAGACCAGGCTAGCCCTGGACTCACAGAGATTCGCCTGCTTCTGCCTCTCTAGTTGATAAAAACCAAATCATGGAGTCAAGTTAGTGTTGGCAGATCATGAAGTTGGAGAGCTCAGTCAAGTTGGCTAAGGGAGTTTTCTGCATCTGTAGTCACCTGGGTCACTTGATGCCTTAGTCCTAACCCTGGAGGTGAGTCAGTGACTATCAGGGAATCCTATAGAGAATCTAAGAAACCATCTGTGTGCTCATCCAGGAGCTGAAGTTAAACAATCTGAGTCACCAGCAACATGGAAGAGGTCATGATGGGAGCCGAAGAGGGTGTATAGTGATGAAAGTGCATGCTGCAATTAGTGCCCCATCATGTCTTATATTCAATTCCTTTGCTTTTTATTTTTGTGATAGGGTCTTGTGTATCCCAGGCTAGCCTCAAACTGGCTATGTAGCTGAGGAGGACTTTGATCACCTGATCTATCTCCTGAGTGCTGGGATTTCAGATGTGCATGAGTATGCACAGTTTATGCGGTGTCAAGGATCAAACTCAGGGCCTCATGCATGTTAGACAAGCATCCTCCCAACTGAGTTAAATCCCAAGCCTCTGGTCTGTCTATGTATGTATGTATGCATGTATGTATGTATGTATGTATGTATCTATCTATCTATCTATCTATCTATCTATCTATCTATCTATCTATCTATCTATCAACTATCATCTCTATGTCATCTATCTATCTATCTATCTATCTATCTATCTATCTATCTATCTATC
>JABTXL010012609.1:13587773-13602388 GCA_025134845.1 Neodon shergylaensis | reverse complement strand
TCTATCTATCTATCTATCTATCTATCTATCTATCTATCTATCTATCTGCTTGCCTGCCTGTCTGTCTGTCTTTCTGTCTTATCTATCTTGCAGCCAAGGCTGGCTTTGAATTCATGATTCTCCTTTCTCCACCTCTCGAGTGTTGGGATGACAGGTGAGCACCACCACGCCTGTGGATGCTGTTTTTTGCTTTGTACAATGGGCTTTGGGTAGTACCAATATATTATTTACATTGTAATATCTTTGTTTTGTTCTACGCTTTTTCACTTACCATATAAGCACAAAGCTCTCAGAGACTAGTGGGAAGGACAGGGTGGGGGGGGGATGGAATAGAAAAGTATTCATAAGGATTCCAGTATGACTAAGAATAGATATTAGAAGGAGGCTGATGGAAATCAAAGGAGGAAATTAGCTTATTACAAAGCCAGGAGAGAAGCTGCTGAGGTAGGGGATTCCTCGTGGATTTAAGGACTCATTGTTCCATAGGAGGATCTTCACCTACCTCTTTGCCCTATGCTCATAAAGGGAGGATAAAGCTTCAGAGACCTGTCATTTGCTAAAGTGTAAGCTTCTGCCGGCCATTTTTGTATTTATTTATGTGAATGTGTGTGTGTGTGTGTGTGTGTGCATGCGTGCACACATGCCACAGCACATGTGCGGAGGAACAAGAACATTTTTCTATAATCATTTCTCTTCCTCTATCATATGGACCTAGGAAATTGAACTTGGCTCATCAAGCTTTGTAGCAAGCTCCTTGACCTATTAAGCTATCTAGCCAGCCCTTCTGCTAGCTTCTGGGACCTTTATCTGCAGACACTCAGGTGAGGCATAGCTACAAAGGAGCAAAGGACCATGCATGCCTTCTTCCTAGTGTGCTCCAGAAGATGCTCGGGCAGACAGCCTGGCTGCTGAGTTTGGGGTCACCGGGGTGGAGTCCAGCAAAGGACAGAACAGGGCTGACAAAGGCCACCTCCAGATCATCTTTATCCATTGTTCCCAGAAGTATTTGAAGTGCCAGAAGCCCAAATGGAAGGCTGGAGGGGAAAAGCCACACGTCCAAGAGACAAAAGGAAGGTTTGAAAAGTAAAATGTGGCGCTGGACAGTGAGACCTCACTGCAGCACTTGACGTTTACAGATGGAAATGACGCCCTAGACACTGCCAACTTGACACGCTGCCCACCCCTCCCTGGTGTCACAACTTCAGTGGCAGATGGCAAGGCACAAACTGACCCAGAAATGTCAGTCCTTTTCTTCCTCCTTATAATAAAAAGAATAAAATTCATGTACACACACACACACACACACCTCCAAAGTACATTAAACAGAGGAGGAAACAAAACAGAGACTGAGGGGTTCTGTAGGAATAGGGCAGAACACACTGGTTTCCATTTTTAATTTTTTTATTTAATTAGATTTTTTTTCATCTTCTATGGCAACCACAGTTCCCCCTTCCTCTCTTCCTTCCACTCCCCTTTACTCCCATACAACCACCCATCCACTCTTCAGAAAAGATAAGGTCTCCCATGGGGAGTCTACAAAGTCTGGCATATCAAGTTGAGGCAGGACCAAGCCCCGCCTCCCTGTATCTAAACTGGGTAAGGTATTCCTCCCTAGGGAATGGACTCCAGATAGCTATTTGTACTGGGGATAAATCCTGTTCCTACTGCCAGTGGACCCACTGACTCCTTAGGCCACAGAACTGTCACCCACATTCAGATGGCCTAGTTTGGTCCTATGCACGTCCCCTAGCTATCAGTCCAGAGTCAGTGAGCTCCCACTAGCTTGGGTTAGCTGTCTCTGTGGATTTTCCCATCATGATCTTGACCCTTTTGCTCATATAATTCCTTCCCCCTCTCTTTGACTGGAATTGGCCCAGAGGCTTAGCTGTGGATCTCTGCATCTATACTTCCATCCGGGAACTACTGGATGAAGGTTCTATAAGGACAACTAGAGTGGTCATCAATCCGATTACACAGAAAGGCCAGTTCAGGCACCCTCTCCACTATTGCTAGGAGTCTTAGCTGGGGTCATCCTTGTGGATTCCTGGGAGTTTCCCTAGCAGCAGGTTTCTCCCTAAGCCTATAAAGGCTCCCACTATCAAGATATCTTTCCTTGATGTCCCTCTCTGTTCTTCCTCCATCTCAACCATCCTATTCCCTCATGTTTTTCTCACCTCTCTCCTTTATCCCTCACTCCCCCTCCCAATTTACTCAGGAGATCTTATCTATTTCCCCTTCTCAGAGGTTATGGATTGTAGCCTGGTTATCCTTTTCTTTACCTTTCCAGAAGTAACTCATACACCATGGCTTCTGCTAACAGAATACTTTGGAGTAAACCTGATCTTAACCTGTTCAGTTGCTTTCCTCTGGGGAGGATGAAACATGTAGCTATAAAAGGTAAATGGGTGTTTAGTGAACATGGCTGCATGAACTCCTGTCCAGGCAGTTCTCCTTCTCAACAGTCCCCTCTAGACTGCTGTGTGACCCAGGAAGTCAAGTTTAATGCTATGACAGAGAGGGTACAAACTTGCTTTCACTTCTGGTGAAAATAGTATAATTGAAAATGCTTCTCTGTGCCTTAGGTTTTCTTAGTGGATGGTCATAATCATATCTTCCACACAGCTCATTCTTGTCCACACTTCATGCTCAGGGTAACATTGGAACTATTAGTCACTAGGTCTGGTCTTAATCTTTCATATACTCCAACATATTTAACCACTCTATGCTTTATAATATTCTACATAAAACTGTCTCATTTACCTTAAACTTTCTTTCTTAGGGCTATTTTCTTTCCTTTAATTCTTTGTACCCCGTTGAATGATCCATTGACAATGGATCTTCCCATGTTGTTACTTCGGAGCCCACATCCTAGTCTTGAATGTTTAACTGGCAAGCGTCCCATTAGCAACTGTTTTAATATGTAATTATTCTCTTGCTCTTCCTACTTAAGCATTCACTTTTTAAGAATTAGAAATACCTTTGAATGAAACCATGTTAATTTTTAAACACAATAGCTCAGGCACACAGCCAGAAAAAGCTTTTAATAAAAATAAAATCAAAACAAATACTCTTATCCTATCTTGTAAGCTAATTACAAAGAGATTTGATGGTTTGTTGACCTGTTTTTAGAACAGACTCACTTTGGCAGTTTGGGGACCCAAGTCAAAACTCAGGTGTCATTTGTTTTCAGTGTTAACTGGCAGTGTGTCTTGTCATTGTCTCATTCTTGAAGAAACAAACAAATATTACAGTTTGGACCATTGGTTCAATTGTACTGCTTCCTGTCTACCATCATGGTCTCAAGTGTTTCCACCAAATAGAATAACTATTCAAATAAACCAGAGTAGTGTTATATACCTGTAATCTCAGCCATTGGGAGGTCGAGACAGAAGGATCAAGAGTTCAAGGTCATACTTGGCTACCTAGTCAGTACAAGGCCAACTTGGGCAACATAAGACCTGAATCCAAGAACAGATATACATTCTAAGAAATGAGCCTGGGAATTAAGAGACTTAAGAGAGCTTCCTTGAGTTATGAAGCTGAACCATCAATGTGGTTGGCAAAAACAGCAACCAAGGTAGCATGCAGGGACCCTGGGATTGGATCACTCTACTAGAAGGCCATCTGGAGCTTCACAGGAAACCCTCGGACTTCTGGGATCTAAGCATCCTATGAAGGATCAGTAAACTCTGTGAGGCTTTGAAAGCTTGGCCTACTTGGTGAGCTCCAGGCCAATGAGAAATTTCACTAAACAAAATCATAAAATAGAATAAAAAGGTGGATGGCACTTGAGAAACAACACATGCAAACACACACACACACACACACACACACACACACGTCTATGCTTATAGTGAAAAAAGCTTGGACACATAATTGCATATGTCATCAAGACTAAATTCATAGGGTGAATATGGGATAATGGCAAGCTTTCTCTGTTTGATACAAGCTTGAATTGCCCAAGCAGAGACCCTAGCTAAAGAAACCAAACCCCAACAAAACAATAACAACAACGCAAGGTAAGAGTAATAGTAAGCTCAGTGAGAAAAGCCCTCAAGGTCCAAGGAGGCTGACACTGGATCCTGGCAACTGTGTATAACTGAGCCTCTGCCAAGGCCTAAACACCCATTATATCTCAACATGACACTCCTCAAAAGGCTATTGAATTATTTCTGAGTTCTTATAAAGAAATGCAGAAACTAACTTTTGACACACTTTAGTCCTTGCGATTTATAATTTATCTCTTCTATTTAAAAGTCTCTGGTACTTTTACAAGCTATCCTTGAGTTTCATTCTAAGACAAGAGGGAATGGCCTTCCCCCTGGCCACCTAGCGACTGGCTGATGGCCTCAGAACTCATACCCTGGGGCCCAAGAGTGGTCTGGCCTTGGCCTTCAGGGAACATACAGGCACTCTGGCTCAGTTGATTGTAGGGCTTTCTTTAAGCTACACAGTTCCTGTAAAAAAATGTTTGTATGATTTTTTCTTTGTATAATATTTATCATGCTCATAAGAAGAATCATTTAAAAGAGAAAACAATAAGACAGTTCTAAGACATCCTCCCAGTTCACCACTGTCATCAGTGTGGTGAGCTCACTTATCTCTGTCTGTGTGCATGCAGGCAACTGTAGCATCCCCCAATGGAATTTTAAGCAATGAAACCATTCGCTTACTTTTAAAAGTAAAATAAAAAAGGGGGGTATATAAAGCTCAAAAAATAAGTAGACCTGAACTTGAGGGTTGTAACCAGAGCTGTGAGAGACTGACTGTACCATGGCTTCCAGGAGCCAGCAGCTGTGTATTCTCTGAGCTGTGTGCTCATTTAGGAAATGTGTGTTGCACATTTATGATTTATGAACATTCTCCTGTTCTTATGCTAGCTTAACAGATCATTTTTACTAAAAGGGTCTGCTTAAGTAAATAAACATGCCAAACAAATTAAGAAGATGGGCAGGGAGAAGAAATGTATATAGCCCTAAACGCAGCAGAATCAATTTTTGTGTAGTATTTAATTTTCTGCACCTTAAAAAGCAATTAATTATTTGTTAATGCATTTGCACACAATTGAAATAGGCAATTTTCCCAAGTGTTAGACAGGATACATGAGGATTGGTTTTTCTTCACTGGTATTATGGTTAAGTTATAAGCAGGTTTGCAAAGACTGTCCATGATCAATGAATAAAAACTTGGGAGTCTTACATACAGCAATAGGGTGTAATTGGGAAAACTGTCCATCTGTTTAGGTGCTCACAAGGTGATATTCAATGAATACTAACAGGAGCCTGTGGTGCCAATCAATGGATATTCACACAAGAAAACAGAAAGGAAAGGAGAGGGGCTGGCAGTGCGAGCTCAGCCTAAAAGAGCCGCGGAAGCCTCTGTGCTACCACGGTGGCCACCTTTAAGGAAAGGCATTTCAGGGGCAGTCAGGGACGAAGACGTGAACAAATGCTCCCAACATTTCTAAAGCTTTTATTGTCTCAAGTCTATTTAACCTAGCTATCAGCTAATTTGTGTCTTGGTTCTAAGACTTGTGTCTGTCACACTGATTTTACACTCAGCATCAGGCAAAAGAGTCAGAGCCATCAACTAGGCCAATGGCATTTTCTCCAATACTCTCATGTAGTGTTTTTTTTGTTCCTTCACCGAACGGGACCAGTGCAGCATCCACAGTGGATTATCAGTGTCCATGAAGCTGCTCCATCAGATGAAAATATGAATCAAGCCCTCGTTTGTTTATTTTCAGCTTCATGAGTAGGCTTTTCTCAACATGCTACAAGACATAAATAAGAGAAACCCTTGCTCCCATTATATGGTTGGCATGTGTGTTATAATTTTTCAATGCTCTTGGTACAGTCTTTAAGAAGAAACTCAGAGCCAAACAGCACATTCAGCCCCTCTTCCCCAGCAGTCAGTGTCTTGTCTGTGCTCTTGAGACCATGCTTACCTTTACCATATGTTCTTTGGTGGGGGCTGGGGACAAGGAGGTCTTCTGCACAAACTCACTGTCCTTCACGTCTTTCCTTTCATCACCCATGTGGCTACAAGTCACTAAGGAAACAGTACCACGGTCACCACTAATTTCCAGCCACACATCAGTCACTAAACCTATGGACAGATGAACAATGTTCTGTGTCTTCCATTCTTCTGATCCTCTGAATCTACATTCTGTTACTGGAATCAAAAGGCCATTTCATACTTGGAGCTTACAGGGTCCTCCCAGAACACTCTACACCATTGAAACAAATGTCAAATCACTTTAAGACACTTCATTAGACTTTAGGTAATAAGCTATAGGGCTGTCTTCATAGTGTGTGTGTGTGTGTGTAAATGTACTCAATGATAGAAATCAGAGAAATATATGTGCATGAAAAAAATTCATACATACATATATGACTATATGATAAACACTCTATTGCCTGTTATCTATGGTCCAACATACAAAATAATATATGCCATATACAGATATATCTATAGATAATGTAATATGGTATATGATATATAGAAATACTCTCATATTTTCCTTCCTTTCCTTATATCTTCAATTTGTTAATCAATCACACAGACAACCTCCTGTGTAAAAGATGCTGCAGTTATCTGAATGGTTCCCTTTTCAGCCAGTCATCTTATGCTGGATCCCGGTCTGCAGTACGGTAATAACTTAGGGTGGGCATTTGGGAGGCAATGAGGCCCTATGGGATTTGCCATATGAACGAGATAAGCGCCTTTATAAAGAAGCCCAAAGAACAAGCTAGTCTCTTTCCCCCTGTGATGACACAGCCAGAATATATTATCTATGAAGCATCACCAGACACTAAAGATACAGGAGGTGTGACCTTGGGCTTGAGGTCCCCGGAAGGGTAAGAAATGAATTAATATTGTTTGCATAACCCAGTGAAAGGCATTTTGTTGTAACAACCTGAGGAGACCAAAGCAGGAGCTCTGGTTAGTGATGCATGGGTTACAAGGGGCTCTTCCTTCACTTCCGCTGTGCTAGCTGCCGCACAGGGTGAGTTTTGCTTCTTCATGCGCTCCACGTCTGATCAGTGGCCAGCGCGGGCAAAGGTCTTTTTCCTACCACAGCCTGCTTTGGCTTCCTTTTCATGTCTCCCATCCATCATAATTGGATGACAGTTTGGATAGATTGGATGTAGTTTTCCCCCAAAGGCTTTGTGTGTGGATTCTTAGGGTTGCGTGTGAGGAACTGAGACATGGAGTAAAGGCTTTAGGTTTCTGAGAGCCTTAAGGGATCAAG
This sequence comes from Neodon shergylaensis, assembly GCA_025134845.1. Taxonomy (NCBI): domain Eukaryota; kingdom Metazoa; phylum Chordata; class Mammalia; order Rodentia; family Cricetidae; genus Neodon; species Neodon shergylaensis. Next base: position 13,595,133 of record JABTXL010012609.1, on the reverse strand, counting down.
GCAGTTCTTGTAGGACCCTTGACTCAGACCTCAATAGAACAATTTACTCTAAAAGCTGAGGCTGCTAATAAGATCTCAACCTTCCTGCCAGGTGACATGGCCTCGAACTCTCACAATCCCTGCCGTCAATATGGTTTCGTTCACCATGAGGTCCACACCAGACACGAGCTGATGCCAACATTGGGTTGTTGAACCTCCATATTGGGAGTTAAATAAACATCCTTTCTTTACAAGGTTAGCTTGTTTTACCTAATTCATTATATGAACCAAACCAGACAAATGCAACACACAAATGACAGGAAACTCAAGCAGGTGACATTGGGAACAAAGGAGAGATGTCAAAGAGGCTGGATCCAGTTTTGAGGCTGGATCCTAAAAGGTCCAGTAACTTACTGCCAAGGGCTTGTCTAGGCCTGCCTGGCTCTCCTCCTATAGGTTTGCAAGACTGTGTGACAAGGAGGGGTTCAACATGAGGAGGTGGCTCAGTTAACAAAGTGACAGCCCGTGCAGGCATGCGGACAGACCCATGTGAATGCCAAGTATGCGCATTTGGAACTCTTAGTGCCGAGGCAGGAGAGACCAAGTGGAGCTCACTGGCCAGCCGGTCTAGCCAATCAGTGAGCTCTGGATTCAGTAAGAGACCCTGTTTCAACAGCAACAAAAAGGTGAAGAGAGATTAATAGGGCCAAATGTTATCAGCCTCTGGTCTCCTCACACGTGCACACACACGTGAACAAGTCCATATGAACACACATGCAGAATGTAAAATAAAAGAACAGCTAGCCATGTGTCCATAAAAAATGCCCTTCACCATGCCTTCCATTGATGCAAGAATAAATAACTCTAAAATAAATACTTAAAAGACGAAGATCAAATTTATTAAGTTCATGTTTGTCAACTACTGTTTGAGAGCACAATTTTCCTTTGCTTTGCAATAACTCTAAATTGTTTGCAACCATGCAGGATGGATTTAATTATCCACATGTCCTTTACCTTTCTAAATAAAACAAATTTTAAAAAGGAATCAGAGGCCAGAGTCCTGGAAGGACTGTTTTATTGCTACACCACACAGCAAGCTTGGACAAGCTCCCCAATGTAACGAGGTCAAGGAGAGCATTCTAAGCCGTGTCTTCTCTTTGGGAAGTAAGAAACCTGGGCAGGTTTGTGTAATGAGAAGCCTGATTGGTTTCCTTCCCTCATAAAAAGATCTTCACGATGAACTAATTTTCCCTTCCAATCACAGACTACCTCACCCCCAACTCATAGTTTTCAGCTGAGAACCGGGATTACTGCTTAGGATGTCTTCCCTATAAATAAAAAGCCCCTTTCGACTGGGTATAACTAGGGGATTCTTTCCAAACTTCTCTATAGCAATTAATTGACTTGCCCGGAGGACAGCTAGACGCAATCATGTTGAAGCTAGACTCCGTATTACACCTTCCTCCCAACTCCTAAGGTTAAGTCTGGTGTCACTAGGGACCTGCATTCCTTCGTTCAGCAAGTTTACTACAGCAGTTCCTCAGTCTCAGCCCCTGACGACCTCCTCATCTTCCATCTGAACTGTACAAGACTGACCTTGTGTTTATGTCCGTGTCTATGCCCAGTGTGTTGGCAGAGCACTCCCTGCATTCAGCCTGGCCTTTGGTAATCCCCAAAGGAATGTTCTCAGGGGAAAGAAGACAGGAAAGTCACTCTGCTTCAAAGATTCAAGCAGCACACATCAAAGCACCAGGAGTCCCATTTCATCTTCAGACTGGGAATGCTGGTTACGTGTTTTTAGTTTTGTTTTGTTTTGTTTTGCTTTGTTTTCCTACCCTGATGGCTGGGGAGAAATGGAAGAGACGTGTTATTCTCAAGAGGCCAGAGAAAGCTGCTAGAATGTGTTCAAGGGTGAATGGCTGCTGATGTCCACGGAGAGTCCCTTGTCATTGTTTATTTCTTGGATCTGCATTACTTAGGAGTGACCTAGGGACCGATCCGGGGGACAGCAAGGGAAGTGGGGTATCTCTGGAAGTCTGCTCTTCAGTGTTCTCTTTTCTGAATAGTTGACAAGACAGACAACATGCATCTAGAAGCCACATTCCTCCAGCAGTCCCTTCATTCATCTGGTTATAAACAGTAATTATTTCCCACTCATCAGCTGTACAGCTAGAGAAGTATATTTCAAGCAGCCCTTCCATGCAATTATAGTTTTTGTTTTCTTTTAAATGTTATATAATCTTGCTATTACCAACATCCTTCACCCCTTAATGCTTTAAAGAAAACACTTAAAGGCTTCACTGTCAAGACCAATTCTTCTTCCATATTGTCTCCACCCCCACCCCTCCATGTCAAGGACGACTAGGAAAGCCCTTGGAAGAACTGCAAAGACAGCAGAGACTATGAAATAGCATCTTGCCACCTCCCCCTGCAAATTCTAAGACCCCGTGTTTATGATAAGGTGCACTTTGCTCTGACAACGTGTGGAGTGAATTGAACTAACTCCTTCAAAGTTCCACAGAGCTTGCCTTGACCTCGAGGCTCCTGTTGCTGTCACCTGCATACAACAGTTTAACAAAAGCAAAACACTTAGAAGTTTTCTCCAGTTCTGTGGAGTGTCTGCAGGAGAGCGTGAGGCTCACAGAACACTGACAACTCAGGAGGCAGGAAGGAAAGCTGGCTCAGTACAGAGGGTCGGCGACTCCACGAAAACATTGCGATGACAACCCACTCTACTTTGAAGAGTCACATGGAAATTAAAGCTACTTCAGAGGGGAAGGTATACTCAGACACAGTATTAGGCAGGGCTGAAATTCCAGGTCACACGGAAGTTTTCCTCCCAGATAGGAGCCAGCAAGTGCTCCTTATTAATTATTATTAATTGCAAGGCACAGCTACCCTTTATCCCTGGCATGAAAGGTGTCATTTAAGAAAAAACAGGCTCTGGTGTGAAAGGTGTCCTTTCCCCCCATGAGACCTGACTATGTCCCAGAGCTCAAGCGACTGTCCCCTATCAGGCTACCAATTAGCCATGGTCACCACCAGCCACTAATCATCCAACCCCAGCTTGCAAAGGACAACTCCCAAGAGCCTTACCATTGCGATGAGATCCTCCAGCCTTACAGAGTCTAGCTGCCCCAGCTGGTGCTGATCTGCTGCTTCCCACGGCCACTGGAGCCTTCCGAGGCAGGGCAGGTCTCATGTGGTGCAAATGTATCGCCACCGGTTATATTTCAATCCCTCAATTGCTGGCCTGGATGCTCTGGCAATCAGCCAGCCCAAGCACGAAGGGAAAGGGCTGCGGCTTGCGCTCTCAGCATTTCCCATGGAATATGGTCTGAGAGCCACTGGCCCCTCATTTAGCATTTTAGCAAACACAGAGGGCTGCCACGCTCAATCACATTTCCCTGGCTTTTCCTCTTCAACTGAGAACAACCGTGCAGCTTCCTGGAGTGGAATTACAGCACCGGTTCACACTGACGGGGGAGATGCGGGCATTCGGTGTGTGGATGGCCACATGCCACCAACCTGAACAAAAACAACTGCTTCCCAATCAGGGAAAAGGGGAATCCTACCTAGACAAGGAACTGGGCTGCTGTGCGCTCTGTAGTTACAACTGCTGGGATTTATGCAAAAAAAAAAAAGCCGGACTAATTTATTCCGGGAGGCTGTCATATCTGGACAAGAAAAGTTCTCCACGGAGACTGAATATCTTCCAGAATAAACTTGAACTTCAAATTCAGGGCTTTCTTTTTGAAAATGCATTCACTTACCCTGTGCTTCGGTATCATGGGGAGCTAACGGGCACTTTTCTTTTTCTATGTTGACTGTTTCATTGCTTGAGCGCATCTTCTCAGAAGGCTTGGATCCCTGCACTAACACTCAACAGTGACAGCATGCCCTCCGAAGTTCGTTTTCTGAGTAGTGCTCCATGTAAGTCAAAAGCTGTGCTGACAGTCAACCCGTCTGCCTGCCTTCTGTTTTCTCTTGTAAGTTCTAACAGGGCGGCTACCCATACTCATCACTCCCAGCACGAAACCCATGTCACTGTGACTGTTTATTAGATGAGAACTCTAGGTCCACACTGAATTTTTTTCATGATTGCTTTTCCTCTCATCAAAGAGTTAATATTTGGGGTCTGGGGAGATTGCTCAGTGGACAAGGTACTTTCTTTGCAAGCCATAAGCTCCTGAGTTCAAATCCAGCACCATCATGAAAAGTTAGGCACAGTACATGCACCTGTAACCCCAGAACTGAGAAACAGAAACAGGTGGATCTACCCTTGAGGCTGACTGTTCAGACAATCTAGCCAAAAAGGCGAACTCTTAAGTTCAGTGAGAGATTGCGCTGCAAAAATCTAGGGTGGAGAAATGGTTGAGGAAGATATTCCTATGTCAAAGCCAGACTTCCACATGCATGGGTGAGGCTGCCTACACCCACACAGACACCACGCCCTTCCCACACAGATGTACAGAAATAATAGACACACTTCTAGTTAGAGCTAGAAAGACCAGGGATAAGATCTGGCACAGTTAGGCTATTGTCTCGGAACTAATTAAGCCAAGGACCGAAATGCATGCCAGTGGCTAAAAAACCCGAGCTTGTAGACGAGTTTGTGGCATGTTTCAGCCTGGATGGCATCTAGAAGTAGCTGACTCAGCACTCTGGAGCAACCATTCACATTCTGCTGCTCATGCGTAGGGTCACTCAGAACAGAGAAGCGAATATGGTTCCCAGCAAGATGGTATCTGGACAAGACGTAGCTTGCTGCTTCTATTCTAGACACATCCAGGGTACTTACAATACCTGCGAAGAGTCACTCTGAAGTTCTAGAAAGTCAGATGCTTGTTCCCAAGTGGGGATGACCAACATCGCCTACTTTGGGCTGTTACTTAATCTCCTCCTTGAGGACACATGGGTGCATAACCTAATTCTTCCTTACCTGCCCCTTTTCCACAAACTCTTGCTCTTGCAAATAATGGAAGCCCCCAACACACCATTAAGAAAATGCCATCTTTTCTTCTAGGGGTTATTCTGGAGTCAGACACGCTACCATTGTGCAATGCGTCCTTCTAGTGGTAATTCTAAGGGCAGCAACAATTGGAGGAAGCATCTTCTGGAAGATGCCTCTGATGGCGTTGACCATGACAAACTCTCCTGCCATTATGGACAGGCAATCTACCATCCTGCATTTAATTACACGTTGTTTTTGTTGTGCTGGAGGGGCCTCGTGCGCACAGCAAGCACTTGATCCTGCACCCCGAACTCTGATTAAAATTCTCAAGTTTAATCCTTCCTGGCAACTAGCACAACACCAAGATTATTCTCCGTGCTGTTTAATATCCCACGCACAGGCACTCTGGATGCTTCTTCTTCTACTATAGCCCAACAGGTATCTTCTTATATTTAGTTGCAAAGAACTCTTCACACCACTTTTAGAACATTGTGTTCAGCCTTGCTACCTGGCTTTGCATGCAGTGTGCTCTCAGCTGTCCCCATAGACATCCTTGCTCAGTCTCCACTATCTCTGCAATCTCCCCTTACTCCTCCCCAGGGACCAAATGTCAAACTGAAGTATGTGCTGTCCCTATAGCCTTGTCAGAGTCCCACACAAGCCCGAGTAGATTTAGGATCAGTGCTCGATCTGCATGGCTATGAAAAGTTGATACAGTGTATTGATGCTTTTTTTTTTCTAAGAAAGAGGCCTTTTTTTAGTAAGAGATGATGGAAAGAGATTTCCACATAATCATTTGCCTTTTGAAGGAAATAGGATTCTACTGATTAAAAAAAAGAACACTTGTGTCCTTTGAAATTGTTAGACGTCACTTGATTTGGTTAGACCACATTGAGTCAGTGAATCACATTGGATTTCCGAGCACCAGACATCAACAGGAAGAAAAATTTAAATTTTTTCAGATAGAAGTTGAAGGAAAATGTGGAATTTTCTATAACACAGAAGTTTGCACATTTTCATTAAAATAAATGTGAATGGCCAATAGGCCACTGTTTTCCTTGCAGGGCCGGAACCACAGCCTTCCACGAATCTTAACAGATGGAACATCCACTTGGAATAACGAACTGCCTCAGATGGGCAGAGTAGGGAACCTAGAGACTGTGGTCTGACTCCTGCCTTTCTACTGGGCATTCACAGCCGAAACCTGATCCTCCATTTTGATGGTATTTTTTGAGAAGGAGATAAGACATTTGAAAGGTGATGAGGTCATATGATGTGCCCTTATCAAAGAGATAAGGGAATCTGTTTGCCCCTATTTCCATGAGTACACACAGTTCTTAGGTGGTAAGAAAGTGCTGTCTCAGAAGTAGAGACCGTCTTCCCTCACTAGAAGCCTAAGCAGCCAGCACAGTCCTTCCTCTCAGCTTACAACACTGTGAGCCACAAACTCCCATTGCTGGTAAGTCACCTAATTGATGGCACTTGGCATCTGAACAAAGGCAAAATGTATATTAGTAGCACCTACTTCATTTAGTGTTTTCTTATAGTCAAGTTTTATCTTTTCAATGAAATCTTTATTGCACCTTTAAAAGGTATTTAAGATGTATTTGAGAAGTCTAACAAGAAGATTATTACCGCTCTCCATGGAGTAACAGTTTAGAGTGCTGGCTGGTCTTAAACTGATGGAAAATGTACTGCATATGCTAACAAATAGTCACAATATTGGACCCTTCTACAGTTGTGGTGACACCCACTCAATCCGGGGCTCTCTTGCGGGCAGAAATGTAGAGGACATGAAGATAAGAAGACTTTCAGTGACTCACAAGCAGCATGCTAACATCCATTTGCCCTGCTCCCCAGACAAGTATAGAGAGAACCTGGACTGTTTCTCTTTCCCCGCTCTCTTGTGTCCAGTTTCAATGCCAATCCCATGATCCTGACTTGCCCCTGTGCCGTTCTGTGGCATTTTTAAGTTCAGACTCATGCATTTCCTCCCAGCCCCATCAACACAAAACCCCAAGCAACCAGGTTGAAGAGCCTTTGTGGACCAGTGACTACACAGTCTATCACATAGACAAGGTGGCGCCTTCAAATGGAAAGTCAAGTCACCTGCATCTAAGAATCATGGAGTATGGAGGGGTGCCCTTAAGTTCTTAGTACTGTTTCAAAAGTTTCTCTTTCAATGGACCTAATAGATGTTGGCAGAGGCAAAACAGGGTAGAGATGGGAGAAGAGGGAGGAGAAGGAGGAGAGAAGGATGATGATGATAATAATAATAAGGAGGAGGAGGAAGAGAAGAAGAAGAAGAAAGAAGAAAAAGAAGAGGAGGAGGAGGAGGAGGAGGAGAAGGAGAAGGAGAAGGAGAAGGAGAAGGAGAAGGAGAAGAAGAAGAAGAAGAAGAAGAAGAAGAAGAAGAAGAAGAAGAAG
>JABTXL010012609.1:13539730-13587763 GCA_025134845.1 Neodon shergylaensis | reverse complement strand
GAAGAAGAAGAAGAAGAAGAAGAAGAAGAAGAAGAAGAAGAAGAAGAGAATGAAAGATTGATTTGATTTCCTTAAAACATCATAAAGTTACAGAGTTGTCAGGCATCCAACCCATATATGAAAAGAGTAGTTGGGGAAAATTTTTCAACATTTGAGGAAAATATTCACACTGTCATTTACTAATTTATCATTTCTGAGATACAAAAATTAAGCAAGATAGTTTCCAACCTAACCAGAATAGCAAAGATGTTAAGGAGACAATGTAGCTGCTGGGTGACCACGGCAAGGTAGTTGCAGTCCTGTATCACAGTGCATGGGGGATTCAGGCCTTCAGAAAACAAGGAGTCTATGTTCAGGGGAAAATGTGACTCACACATAGATGGTCTCTGCAGACCATCTCATCCCAGTGGTCTCTGCACCCAGAATTGTCTCCTTCTTGTCAGACATGCTGTGTGCCTGGTCCATTCCACCACAAGAGGGTGCTATAATGAGTAAGGGTAGCACATCAGTAACAGTGATTTTTACTACTAGTGTGGCAACCCTGGCATGCATGCCTACAGCTAAACAACAAGAAGAAAGATGCATCTGTTGTTTAAAACCCACTTCAGAGCTAGGTGTGATTCCATATGCTTGTAATCCCAGCACTTGAGAGGTAGGAGTAGTAGATCAAGAGTTCAAGACCAGCATTGGCTACACAGTGAGTTCGAGGCTAGCCTGGACTCTGTGAGGCCTTATCTCAGACAAAACAAGACATAAAGCTTCAGCAGCTGTCCTCCAACTGACACATGCATGTGTGCAAATGGTGTAACTACTTCTTTTATCCCATTTCTTTCTACTTTAAAAACCAGAATGTAAGGATCATTTGAAAGAAACCAATGACTGCAAACAGACGGAACTCATTCGACTGATTTCTTTTTTGACATGAATTAAAAGCTGTCTGTAATTTATTTTCCACTCACTAATTCTTTAGGCATAAATGATTAATCCGAGCTCGCAAAGTCTCCCAGGACAGCCTTCGAGGACATTCGGTAATGGTGAGTAAGCAGTTTAATGAAGTGAACTCTGCTTATTAACCTTTGGCCAAAGTCACATTGGTACTGTCCCTTGCTCCAGCTCTTCAGCACATTCAGAGCCAGGCTGGCTTCTAATGCCTCTGAAGAATTCAACACAAGTCCATTTAGGGGACAAAAAGATTATCCCTCAATTTGTAGACAGTGAAGTGGGTGCTTACACAGAACCCCAAAAAGCATCAATCAGACCACAGTGCTTGTCCCCACAGGGAGTTTAGACCTCAGACCAATATACGAGTTCCTATCATGTGGCAGTTTGTGTGCACTCATCATATCAAAGCTACAACACCCACGAGGAAGAAGAATCACACAGTGGGAGACGCAGGGGATGCTGAAGATGGCGTCTGTGCTGTCCAGCTTGGTTAAGATCACTCTTTCCAGGCTGCACACAGGTCCCTGGGTGAGGTCAGAGGCCAAATACCCCCACACCACCGTATTTGGAGGAAGAACTGTGGAAGTCTAGGCATTCTAAATTTGCACCTGGCCCACCAGGCTTCTCAGAAGGAATGCTTCATAAGCAAGCGACAGGGCTGGACATGGTTGATTTAAGGCTGGGTTGACTAGATGTACAAATTACACGTATTTAGACAAGAAATTTTGCCATGGCCTCACCAGTGTTGGGGTGGACTTGCTCTATTTCTCCTTACTGTTTCATCACCTTGGTTTAATTCAGCAAGTTGGTAACTCCTGGCTGGGTCTCTGCAGGGGTGAGAGACTCACAGGCAAGGCTTGATTGCTCATGGTTGCATGTGGACATTAAAATTTAAGTTGAACTAATTGTGGTTAATACAGATTAAAACTTAGTCTTTTCAGTCATGTGGGATGAATCTCGAGAACTCAGCCCTCCCCTCCCCCCAGTGGCTGCCCTAGAGAGCACACTTCCAGAGTGCCAACATCTCTTCAGGGTGTTCCCTCGGGCACAAGAATGGGTTCTGTGGCACTTTAAGAAGGGGTAAGGTCTGAGAAGACAGAGCCCTCTCCATAACATGATAGGGCAGCAGGGAGGCTTGCACACCGGGATCACAGTCTAAGGTGTTGTGATGGTTGTGGCAGCATTTGCCTAGTGATGGCCGACAAAACTGGCCACCTGCAGGATGCATGCTCTATTTGGCTTCTGCTCTGCTGCCGACATGGTGGAATTAGTTTCCAACATTTAAAGGTGAGGACCTTAGGGCTGTCGCAGGGGCTCAGTGAGTAAAGGCACTTGTCATCAAGCCTTACCGGAGTTTCATCCCTGGATCCCACCTACAAGCTGTTCTCTGACCACCACACATATGTCATGGAACACACACACATCATATCTATTCACAACAAATTGTATACATACACACGCTCACACATACACTCATCACACACACATAGCAAGACAGGCACACATACACACAATACAGACACACACACATACAAACACATCTCTCAAATGTGGTGGGTCCAAAAGGGGGTGTGTTTACTCATAAAGAGCTCACCCCTGAATAAGATTTTCAGCTCTATTTGTGGACATATTTCAAAATCGTCCCAATAAGTTTCTTCATTCAAGGCCTAGCTTCATTCTCATGAATTGCCACCCTTTAAATTTAAGCTCTATAAACAAATCAGGGACTTTGCGTGTCCTGTTCAGTGCCAGCATGTGACAGGTACTCGCTTCTCAAAGACAGGAGCCTCACGAGAACAAAGCACACCCTATGAAAGGTAAACTTCCACCACGTCTCCTTCACCGTAACCCGACAGTGAGATCTCCATTCTTTCACTCAACAGGCGAAGAAAGCGCATTGCATGCTGGGACTCTGCAGTCGGGTATGCTGCAGTGGATTCTCTAAGACACCGGTCACAGGAAGGGAATTGTGACATACACATGTGCGTGGATCAGTACACGTGCCCACGCACGCGCAGAGGCCAGAGGAGGATGTGGTGTCCTGCTCAATCATTTTCCATTGTATTCCTTAGCCTGGACCTAAGCTAGAGGCCAGCAAGGCCTCAGGATTCCCCCGTCTCCATCCTCACAGTGCCAGGATTACAGGCAATGCCCTCACCTGGCTTTTTATGGGTGCTGGGGATTCAAACTTAGGTTCCCACGCTTGTGTGGCAAGCCCGCCTACCCACTGAGCCAGCTCCCCAGCCCATCGTGGAAGAACCTGGTTTTAAGTACCGCAGTGTTTCATGCTGTATCCACCGGGAGGCACTTGTGGATTTGCTCATTAGCATCCTTTCCCCCACCTGTGTTGACTGCTGTCTCTTGGAGGGCTGCTTTCCGCTCTCTTAGGCCTTGAACCAGGCTGGACTTCCGAATCGATGGGCAACGCGAACCTTTCTTTCCCTTAAATTGATTTATCCTAGGTCTGTGTGACAGCAACACAAATCAAATATCAAGTAAATCACGGTGGAACTGTGGTTTCTTGTTGAAGAATTGATTCTACTGGGTCATATGCTTTAAAATTATGTAATTTTTAAGTTATGTGAGTTTCACCTCAATAATAATAATTTGGAAAACACTCCTTTACCCGATGTTCTGAATCTACCAGAATGCCAGCTTTACTTTCAGGACACACCTAGAACCTGGTCGCTTACCTCTTTGTCCTGTTACACAAGACAAGCCCACTGTGGCCTCTTCTTCAGGGGACTACAATATATTCCTGGTTTCTCTCTTTCATTCCCTTATGATGGGCTCTCAGCACAGCATCCAGTTGGCTCAGGCTTTGGTCAGTTTGATCCTGGGGTGGCTTCTCACCTTTTTCGTGGGTAAAAGCTAAAACTTTAAGGAGCGCCCCAAGTCTCACCACGATGGCATGACCCAGTTTCCAGGGAGCAGCCTGCAGGCTTCCACCCCATCTGCTTCTACTCTTTGATTTGTTTTCTCCGAAACAGCCTCCTTCCCCTCCATCAGAGCAGAGCAGAGATGCAGAAACCGTCCATCTAGGCTGGACACCTTTCTTCGTGAAAATCTCTCAGCTAATTCCTGTATCTCTTTCAAGTCTTAGCTTGTCAAAGAGGCTTATCTTGACCAATCCGTTTTGTCTTAGAAATTGCCCGAGTATTACATTATTCTGCTTCTCCTTTACCTACTCCAACCTTTCCTTTTCTCCACTGCATGCTTTTCTTCTAACGCAATAGATTTCTCAGATCTACACGTTAGGGTAAAATATTGTTTATGTCCCTTGTGAAAGTGAAAGCTTTATGAATAGCAGTCTCTGCATCTGTTTTGTTCCCTAACATATCCTAGGTTACCAAAACCATACCTAGTGTATACAAGATTTTTGGTGAAATGTATCAAGTTGGACTTTAAAATATAAAAATGGACTTTGGGGACATGCAGTGGTGGCGCACGTGTGAACCCCCAGGCCTGACTCTGATAATGGATTTATTCTAGTCATCCTTTTTATTTCCTCATTTGAAAGTATAAACCGGTATCAGAGTATCATGAAGTACTCCGTAATTATGTGTAATTATCATTTGTTAATTAAAAAATTAATTTTTTAAAATAAATATTTTTGAAAGAACATTTTGTTCCTTGTAGTTAAAAAAGAAGTAATAAAAATGCTATCACTTGTCAACTCCGGGTGCATTAAAGGCGTGGTTACAGCATTCTCTGCACTTTTTAATACGGCTTAAGTTCCTTCAAAAAAAACAAGAAAAAGACTTTTTAAAAGCTCCTCTTGCAGAAACTTTCTTTGTTCTTCAAGAATAAAAAAGAAAGGAAGAAAGGAAGAAAAGAAATAAAAAATAGACAAAGTGGCCCTCTTAGACTCCCGATGGCAGTCTCCTTTAGTGACAACATAAAACCGTTTAACAATACCTCCCCCATTATGTCAGGAGCCTGCAGATATGTGGCTACAAATGTAAAGTCTTCCATTAACTTGCCCTCTGAAAACACAAGCTGCAACCAAGTCGGCCCACTCGGAAGTTACCATGAGCGCCCACCAGGTGGCGTGCATGCACGGGCGTTGCTGTCTGTCTTCCGCAACATGGGCTCCCAAGGGTCCCAGGAAGCCTGCTGAAGACATCCCCTGTGGCGGAGTTCACAATCTATTTCAGTCTATCTGTGCCTTGGTGCTGAAGTTCACAACTCCAGGGAAGCCCCTTTCCACACTCCCAGAAATCTCTTTCTCAGTGGCACCACACATTTCAAAGCACCACGATACCTAGACATCATTAAATGTGGATTTACTTTGAAAATAAAAACAAAAACGAAACCCTCCCTCAGTGTCTGCACTCATTTCCTTTTCTAACATTCCACAGCAAAACACAGGTTGCATTGCCAAGAGTTATAAAATTAGAAAGGAAATGAAAATCTGTTATTTTCATAACAAGGTCTTTTAACTTAGCCAAAGAATTTTGAGTTTCAAAACAAGTCACGTCCCCAAATGGTAGAGATTTTACTGATTTGCTGCTTTATGCACTAGTAGACTCTAACTTAACCGAATTCTGAATACGTTCACTTTCAAACTATGCTGGCCAGTGCCAGAACTGTGATTAGATTAACCCATCACGGGTTATGTAACATGCTCATGATGTACTGGCCAGGAAGGTGAATTATAGTGACTTCCTCACGGCAAAAGGGACCCAGCCTTATGGAAAACAAAACCCAAGTAGCCTAGAGATATGAATAATAAAATATAGTCTTTCCTCTTTTCCTTTATTTTCTACCCTGCTTGTCTTTCTAATTATATAAGTAGCTTCCTGCTTTCATTGCTGTGGCTGCTTTTGTGCACACATTTGGGAACTTTTAAAAATGATTTTATTTTTATTTTACTAAATGGAATTCCACCACACACACTGCTCCAAAACAGCCCTCTATCCCCACAGCAATTTAAGGCAGAATCATGTGTGCCTCCCATAGGTCACTTAGATGCTATTAACTGTTTAACATTCCTGCCACGCATTACCCTTGATGGTTTACTCCCACCCCATAGTGATCAATTGGGGTGCTGTGGACCTTTAAGAGGTGGGGTCTTATGGGAGCTATTTGGTTGAGGGGTTGTGCTCTCAGAAGTTCTAGAACCCCTCTTGTCCTCTCTGAGCGTCAGCTGCAGGCACCAACATCCCTCGCACCCTCTGAAGATGCACCTCTGGGGTTGCCTAATCGTGACTCTCCCAAACTGAAAGGAAAGTCTAGTTTTCTATGCTTTCAAAGGAGCCTGCATCAGGCTATCATTGTAGTGGCGGAAAACTCGCTGGTGGGAGAATTAACGGGGTAAGAAAAAAGCCAGAGTTCTTCCTTATTTACAGCTGCGACAATGCTATTCACAAATCAGACACATAGAAAGACTAACGACAGCTAGCAATATCACAGGAAAATTATAACAATACACTAGAATGAACGTTTTAAACGTATGAGTTGCTTATTTCTGGAATTTTCTACTTAATAGTTTGTTGCTGTAGTTAGCCGCAGTTTACAGAAGCCACTAAGAGTGAAACTCCAGGTAATGGAGCCCAAAGAACTTTTGTTATGCTACCCTGTGTCTGTCCATGCGTGTTGTGCATTAACTAACTCACTTACACCCACAAGAGCCCTGCAAGGAAGTGTTGCTTATATGCCTGTACAGATGGGAAAATTGGTCCTATCAATAACATCTTCAAAGGGCGCAGAGCTAGTGAGAGTTGATAGGTGATGTGAGTTCAGGCAGCCAGTCCATGGTCTCATGCACCAGGCTAGACTAATTTAGACACATCCAATCTGCAGCTGAGGGCAGCTATGGATGTGGTCCAATATAAACCCATACACTTATTTAAAATATTGTGAGATTCATCATCATCATCATCATTATTTTACTATTTCATTTTGGTAGCTTGATTTTTAAGGTTTTTAAGTGTAAATTTTGTAGATGACAATGTCAAAAGTTTGGATATATCTGAATATAAATTGCTTAAGAATCTTAGAAATTGATATTTGAATTTTTTAAAGATGATGTGTGTGTGTGTGTGTGTGTGTGTGTACACACACACACACAAAAGTGCAGGTATCCACAGAGGCCAGAAGAGGGCTTCAGAGACTCTGGAGCTGGAGTAACAAGCAACTGTGAACCACCCAACATGAACACTAGGAACTGAATTGGGGTCCTCTGAAAAAGTAGCAAAGACTTTTAACTGCTAAGCCATTTTTCCAACTTTATTATTTTAAACAAAACTACAATAAGATGATTAAAAACTATGTATATCAGTAGTTCTAGAAAGTACATTCCTAAAAACAGGACTGCTTACACAAGTGTTTAGACTTTCGGTGGGGGAGAGCAAACTGACCTGAAGAACAGCAGTGCCTACCTATATCCCTTCAAGTAGGGCTGTGCTCTTGCCTTTCATTGATTCTAGCTATTAATAGCAATTTTTTCTTTTGATAAACTGACATAAAAGAGCATCACAATACCTGCTTAACTTTAATGACTCTGCGGGTCCCTTCAATTGTCATCTTTTCACCTGTGTCTATGACTTTATTGGGTTTGTCTTATATTGGTACACACATACCTGGGCATCCAGGGACCATGTACCAAGCCCTGCAGGGATTCCTAACCAGAACTGAAGCCACAGCTGCATGATCAAAAAGACTCATGTAAGGGTTCCTAGGTAGAGTTGAGACCAGAACTCATGAACTCGGTCACTTTCCCCCAAATATTTCATCCACAGTTAGATGACAAAGCACACTGAAGGTTCATGGGTGGTCTGTGTCAGTTCATTTTCATTTGTAGCAGACTATTTATCTTAGATGGGAAAAGCCAGGCAGATAGCCACCACGAGCACCCACAGGGGGACTCGGAGTCATACTGTCCTGAATTTGAATTGAGCGGCTCCTTTATTTATCTGGATGGTTTTGGGTAAATTTTCAGCCCTTGGAAAACTCATAAACTCTATACATAATTAGTCCACAATTATTAGCACTACTACTAGGAGGCATTATTGTTAGTATTATTATCAATATGAAGAATTTTGATAGTGGCAATGAAGGACACTCAAAGGTCCTGACTTGCCAGGTAACTGGTGTGATTGGTTTTGTTTTAAGTGTGGATAAAAAGGATTAGATAATAACTTTGTTTTTACAAATAAAAATCTATGTGAGTCTCTGTTTACTCAGCGAGGAAGTGGCCTGTTCTCCGTTCCCAGCCTTTACTTCTCTTTCCGTCTCCAGCTACCTCAGCTGTGTTCCAAACCCAGCTTGCTCATATCTCAGAGAGCTGACACTAATTCAACTTTAGGGCATAGGAGAACCCTCCAGTATCTCTTCTCTCAAAGACAATGTCTCCCAACTCTGGCATCAGCAGAGATGGTTCTTTGTGAGAATGGTCAGCTGAACCACTACCTTAATCTAATGAAAGAAACACACACACACAGAGAGAGAGAGAGAGAGAGAGAGAGACAGAGACAGAGACAGAGACAGAGAGACAGAGAGAAACAGAGACAGAGAGACACACACACAGAGAGAGAGAGATTCCTATCCCATCCTCCGTGGACTTCTCAGTCCTTGTTGTTAACCTACAAATCCCTTTGCCTTTGTTACAGCTCATGACATTTTCTGTGAAGAATACATACAATTATTTCAGAAAAAAAAGCTCACGGCTGATGGATTCTCTTTCCTCTCTTTATCTACCATGAGATCTTCCACACATCTAAGCAGCTCCTTAGGACCCCATCTTATCTCAATTTGCCTACAAAAGAGCAGGGGTGAATGACATGAAGACCCACAGTCTATCCCATTAACACATTCAACTTCTGTGAGTCTAAGTTAGGCTAAAAATAAACATAGCCAAATAAATTTTTGAGATAAAAATGAATTAAGAGTGAATTGTTGTGTTTTCCTGGTGAATAGTCCCCATTTTATCCAGTACATGCACCCCAAACATATAATTTGTGGTTACAGAGTCAATGGAATGACCATCTTGATCCATCCTTTAACACACAATGTCTGCCTGCTTCTTAAACACAGCTTTGGGATCATCTAGGACTAGAGGAATGCTTTAAAAGCAAAGCCAAAGAAAAGAGTAAAACCTTCCCTTATATGTTCTCAATCTCCAAGTCCCTTGAGATTTTTATGAAGAAGAGAATGGAAAAAGAAAAGAGGCAGAAAAGATTATGAGGAAGGATGCTTGAGTATAAGCTGAGATGTGAGTCTAAAATAGCACGCCAGCATCCAGTAGAGAGAGGATCTTTCACGAGAGCCCCCTGAAGAAGGTTTCAATTAGCAATACATTTCATGCTGTCAGAGTTCCCAAGTTGAGATTTAAAGACTTTTTATCATTCTTCTACGTTAAAAATAACCAAAAAGGGTGGGGGGGGGGGCAGAGAAACTTAAAACAAGTAGATAGAAATAGAATTGGGAAGACAAAAGAAGCTGGAATCTGGGCTCTCTCTGACTCAATGCCAATTTGCAGTAGGTCTTTGAGTCAAGTTTAGTGTCTCAATTTTGATCCATTTCCCTGTTTTGCAGGGGCAATGTGAAGACAGACGACACAGGACACAGCAGATGCAGAGACTGTAGAGGTGTACCTACAAGACACAGGCTAATTGAACACTAATGATATGAGAAACCTCCATTGGTTTTCCAGCCTTAGTAAATATGAGAGTGTGTGTGTTCTGTGATGCATCAAATTAAGGTATCCCGTGAAAGTTTTTCCCCATGAAATGAAATGATCATGTGGTAGGTGGACATGGGAACAGATATCAAGTATCGCGGGAGATCTGTGGGCACCAGGATCTGCTCTTCCTGATAATATCAAAGGAAGCAAACAGACAGCGGTTTGTGTTTTAAAGGATTTACCAGGCTAAGAGGAGTTAGTATTGGATCAAAGTATTGATAAATATCCCTAAAAATAGCAAGAACTTTGAATAAAGGAATTATAGAAACTAATGGGTGCCTGTTTAGTTGTAGTTTTTAGTTTTCAGTTTTCCTTTTAAAATAAGGTTCAACTACTGAAGAACATTCTGTTTCCCAAGACAGTAATTCTACAGAATTACTGTAAATCTGCTGAGTTTCTAATACAAATAAATCTGGCACCAAATGACCTGTTAAACTGTGCAATAATAGTTTTATCACTTAGGCACGACAGAATGAATTCCAAGGAGACACTTGTCTTGAATGGGGACCTTCAAGGAAAGAAAGCTTGAACTAGGGAACCAGGGAGAGATGCCCACTTCACCTTACCTTTGAGGCCATTAGCCATGTAAATTGGACTCCTATGAATCTCCAAGGTGAGTGTATAACCAGGTACAGAAGTTACTCCCACACCTAAATTCATGACTCATCTATACTCAGTGCTAAGACAATAACTTCAGATTCATTCAGGTCCTAGATAAAAGACACTCCCTCCTTTCCACTAACCTGAATTTCATCAGTTTCCAGGTCCCTTCTGTGCTGTTCCTCAGTGAAGTGCCCATTCCTCATACAAACGGCCATTGCTTTAACATAGCTCCTAATGCCCCTTATCCAAAATACTGCAACAGAAAGAGCCTCAACTGGTCCCTCTGTCATGTTCTTCTACAGCATCACAAAAACTATTAGCCACATACAGACCTGATAAAACAGTACCTTTTGGGAAATAGCTTAATGAAAGCAGAGTAAGCAGCCTGAATTAGTCCCTTTTAAGCAATCACATCACTCATCCTTACATCTCTGCCTGTGTGCACTGGCCGTCTCAAAAGCAGATACAGCTGCCAGAGCTTCCTTCAGACACTGTGCTAAATGAGACCCTTTATGGCCAAGTCTTCCCCACCTTCTCTCTGTGGGCCAGTACTTTCTCTGTGCATGTTCTGTAGTGTATTCCTAACTTTTGCTGTAGTTAGCAGACCACATTGTGAATATGTGTTCACATGCAAACTGTGTATAACTTATAAACTCACGGGGCAGAGCTATTTCTTATTTATTCCTGTGTCTTTTGGGTCCATGGTGTCTGGACAAACAGAAATCAAGAAATGAATGTTGAGCTGGAAAATTTGCTGCACTGAGGAGGGACACCAGCTATCTTTCTTTGTCAGCTAAGGGGGAATAGATCGTGATGGTCAAACAACAGATACAAAGGCATGTGTGTGCTTGTACATATGAACACATATGATGCACACACATACTAGCAACACACAGAAACTAATTCTTCTAAAAAAGAAAACACATGGACTCCTCACTTGGACCTACAGGTTATAGAACTTTAAGACAATTCCGAGGCCATTTCTGAGCCCTCTCAGCCTTAGTGCCTTAGTGCTTCTTCCTCTCCCTGGGAATCTAACATCTGTACATGCACGGACTGAAATGTTGGGAGCTTTCCATCTCCCTATGTCCTTGTGGATGTTCTCCAAATAGAGCTCCATTCCTGGAATTGGGACAAGATGTTCACAGATGCTTTGACTCTGTCCCTGGAAAGGGGTCAGAATGACCCCCAGATGTTCCCTATTACCTTGCCTGATCTGGCAACTGCTCTCCAGTCCTGACTCAGACCACTTGTTATTAGAAGCTCCCCTGAATAACCCAATCCTAATAGTTGGAAAACAATCCCCGAATTCCCCCCCCTTGTTTCTACAGCTTTTTGCTTTAAAAATGGCTTGTAACAGGCATTCAGGGTCCTTGGCATTGAATGCTGAGTGACCCTGCCACGGCAGAATTAAAATCCTCTTGCTATAACATCAACTGTGGTGTGAGAGTGTGTTCTTGGGGTGACTCCTCCTCGGTAATTGGACTCTAGGGTCCAACAAAGTTACCTAAAAACAGGTGAAAGCCTGGTGTCTCTGCCTTCATTTCCATCTGTCCTCTCAATGTTGGGTGAAGTGCTGTTGCTATATGTAGGCATGTTAATCACATAAGAAATACCTACTAGTGACAATGATCCTGCGTCATTCTCCTTTAAAGCTCAAGACACAAAAATTGTGGACATTCACAGTGTCTTGTTCCAGATACCCCCAAAGCACTCAAAATCTCTAGTCATTGTCGTAGCATATGGTCACTTTGGATTTGAGTAGCAGTAGAGCCGGACAAAGGCACTTATCCACTGTCTGAGGTTGCACCCTGAAGCATGATGGAGCATCTCCTTGTCCCTCAAGCAATAGCTTCTCATGTGTCCACCTTTCAGGACCAGCAATGAGACAATGATCTTCAGAATGCACTCTGACCAGAACTTTAATTGTGCATGCCTCTCAACCCTATGCCAGGTCTTCAGAGTTGTGCTGGAGCTCATATCTATACTGTGAAGATGTACTTAGGTCACTGGGCAACTGCAGGGATCCACTCCCCAACAAGCACTGACTAAACCTTCCCCCTCTGCCTCTCACCATTGCCCATCTCTTTAGTTGGTGTACTGGGTGCCAGATCCCAGCCTGTTGGGACTGCCTGAGTCAAGGCTTATGTCCTATCATTCTGGTCGTGAGGGCGGGGGGAAGAGAGAGAGAGAAAGAGAGAGGAAGAGGGAGAGGGAGAGGGAGAGAGAAAAAGTGAAGGAGATCAAGAAAAATTATTAAAAGTCAAGCTGTACCTTGAGAGAAAATGAAAGTTTCCTGTTGGTGAATTAGGTCAGTATGATAAATAACCAGACCAGCTCAATAATAACAGTTATAATTTAATAGTTGAAAAGGGGAAACTCATGCTAGAAGAGTGGGAGGTCCAAAATCCAATCAGTCCAGCGGGTACTGCACAGAGTGTGCACACCTGGATCTTCCGGTTTTTCTACCTGGGTTCCAGGTAGCCACACCCTAACTAGATGTGATTGATTGATAGTTTCCCCGTCAGTTTCCAATGATTTTTCAAACAAAATCTGTGTCTGAAATTACCTGTGTATGCTCCTAAGACAAACTGTTCAGGACAGAGCTCAGGAGCATCACAGCAGACAACAGTTTAGAAAACCTAAGCACCTTGCTCTCCTTCAAAATGTGATGTAGAAACCACTATCCCAGAGTCTCATCCAGGCTAGCTTTGAACTCACTATGTAGTCAAGATAAGGTTTCATAGTTCCAAGGCTACCTCTGATTGCATCTATTTCAGCAGCACTGGGCTTGAAGATGTGTGGCACCAATCTGGATTTTACATCTGCTGGGGATTGACCCCAGGACCTCATGCATGCTAGGCAAGCAATCTATCAAATAGGCTACTTCCATAGCCCAGAAATTGAAGAAAGAAAGAAAGAAAGAAAGAAAGAAAGAAAGAAAGAAAGAAAGAAAGAAAAGAAGAATCCCCAGAAACCAAACAGATAAAATATTCAGCAGCAATCAAGCTAACAGTGATGCTGAGAGTATCTTCAGAAAAGAGATACCACCCTGTGGCTGAAAAGAGGACAATTCTGCAAACACATGTTAGCCTCCATGCTCACAGAAGACATCAGCCCTGCTCACACCTTGGTCTTGGGCTACCTGCCTGCCTGAAACGGTGAGAATGACAAACTTCTATTGTTTTAGGTACGCACTCTGTGGAATTACATTTGTTATAAAACAACACATTTGTGTATACTCAATGTGAAGGATTTGCTCAGGAAAAGATGAACCCTACATGAAATGAGGTGTGTCTCCAAGCATCTTAAAGTCTGAAATTATGCAGAGAAGTATATTAGAATCCTATTCAATTTGAATTATAGTTTAGTTCAAAATAAAAAAAATGTTAAGGATTAGGTAACTGTCAAGATAACATCTATTTCTGATAGCCCATGACCGTTGAAAAAGACATCCTCTTCCATTGTGCACAGGACCAAGATCAACCCTTAAGGGTTCAAAGCACTTCTGTAAATAGACCATACTTCAGTACTTAGGTATTACAGGGTGGCCAGGAGCAAGACCAGATCAAACTGTAATTCTGGTTCTTCGTTATGTTTTCTGACTTTCCCCCATGGTAGAATTGTTCTCTTCCACTGGTTGACATGAAAGGCGCAGAGCTTCCTGGAATACGAAATGACAGTGTACACTCTACAGAGGAAGGACTGTGGAAGCCTGGTGTAGTGTGTGAGGGAAAAACAACCAAAGAAATAACTAAGGAAAAAGGAAGGAAGCCCTTAGAAAGAAATTCTTCTCAGCACCAAGCAGTGGAAAAAGGTGTCCTGGTTAACTGATTTGTCAACTTGATACAAGCTTGAGTTCTCTGAGAAGAGGGAATCACAGCTGAGAAAATGCCAGCCAAGAGGCAAATCTTTAGGGGCATTTTCTTAATTAATGACCCATGTGGAGGGTCAGTGCACTGTAGGGGGCGCCACCCCTGGGCAGGTGGTCTGAGAATGTCTAAGAAGGTAAGCTCATCAAGCCATAGAGGCATGTCGGCAATCAGAACTCGTCCATATTTTCTTTGTCAGTTCATTCCTGCCTTCACTTCCTGCTCTGGCATCTCTCAGTGATGGAGTGTGACCTAGCAGTTGTAAACTGAAATAAGCCTTTCCCCCCTATAAGATGCTTTTGGTCATGGTGTTTTATCACAGCAAGAAACCTAACAAGACAGAAGGGAAGCTATTTCATGGTGATTGTTCAGAAGTGTTTAGATGTAATGCTGATCACACTCATGTCGCGAAGACAGCAGGGTGTGTAGAAGGTGCATGAAACCGCCTTTCCGTATCCTGCCCCATGTCTTGGGACTAGCAACATGGTATTGAACCGCTTCAAGGAAGCAAGAGAAGAGGCGCAATTTCATGGTGACTAAGGGAAAGAATGCTAGGCACCACTTTCCCATCAAAGTACTGAACCACACCCACTGTGGAAGCAGAGGGGTAGAATGGTACCCTGTTAGGGGGGAATATCAGATCCAAGAAACCAGGGAGCAGAGGTGAAGATTGGCAGCCAGGTGAGCAGGTGACCACCTGCATTTAATGGTGGTTAAAAGTCTTACAAGTTTGGCTAATGGGATGAGACAACACCAGGCCATCAGGTTTGGAACAAGTAAGAATTGGGGTTTTACCAGAGGTTGATCCAAAGGGTGCATGAAAAATATCCCGAAGGAAAGAGCAGGTACCGTGAATTCAGCCTCGGAACAGTGCATGCCTTAAGAAGGCTCATAGAGTTTCCTGATGCTGGAGAAGTACATGCAACATTGGAGCACAGAAACTCCCAAGACTCCTGAGTGGCTGGGCTGCTTCAGAGGACACAGGCTGAGACAATAGAAATAAGAACAGGAGTGGGGTGATTGAGCCCTGGTCTTGTCACTGTAAGAAACCAGCTAGTTGGCCCAACTTCCAGTTTCCCTGTGTCTCAGTGTCTGGATCAGAGCAATGCTGACATCTAAGCTACTGACCGACCACATAAGTGAGGCATAGTTGTTTTGGGAAATCTTCTAACTTAGTTATTAAAGGCATAGTAATATTTCATTTGTATTTTAATAAATAAAGCTTGTTTGAAGATCAGAGAGTAAAACAGTCACACTGATCAGCCTTACAGACCTGGCAGTGGTGACACACATTTTTAATCCCAGTAGCCATGTTAGTTTGCCATAGAAACTTGGTGTTAGTGGTGCACGCCTTTAATCCCAGCACTAGAGAGGAATATAAGATGGGAGGTGACAGTTCTCAGACACAGTCTCATTCTGAGCATTCCTGGAGGCAGAATCGCCATTTTGGATTGAGGTAGAGGTAAGAGCCAGTGGCTGACTGTTTGGATTTTCTGACCTTCAGGTTGAACCCCAATTTCTGTCTCTGGGTTTTTATTAGTCATGCTACATAAAGGCATATTTCCAGGTATGTTACTGGAAATATGTTTAAAAGTTACTTCTTACAGAATACCAAGATGTATTTGTATGCTGGGGAAAAATGACTTTAAAAGGTCTGTAATAACACTATTTAAAATAATAAAAGCCAGCTGACTGAAGAAGGGATAACTGAATAAATTACACTCCATTCATATGATAGTGTACTGGACAGTCTTTAGAGGGAAGCTTTTATGGAGAAGTTTTTAACAATATGAAAAATAATGATAACATCTAATTAAACATTGTAAAGAAATGTAAGATATTTAGAATAAGACAGACTCTGCTAAAGTTAATCTCATAAGTCTATCTTCTGGTGATGATGAGCTATTCACCAGATTAGACCTCCCAGTGTGAACAATTAGGAAGCTGAAGAAAACAGATGCAATTTATTTCCAAACTTGGGACTGTCTACTTCCTCACAACATGGAAGTTGACAAGGGAAAGCTATAAGGAATCCACAAAAATCCACTAGAGCTACTAACATTTGGAAAGGTGATGGTGGAAAATAAGGTAAAATGAAACAAGCATAGTCCTATATCCAAGCAAAGAACTCGCAAAGGTGAGTAAAATCACAATTTGCGAGACCACTGAAGCATGAGTGGCTTAGGATAAGTTTAACAAGACCTGTTCACGTGAGGATGAAAGAAATGGAGATATTCTGTGTTCCAAGATTAAGGGATGGGTTTTGTTACAAATTTAGTTCCCTGATACTGGTTGACAGATTACTCATTACTACAATCAAACTCCCAGCAGAGTACATAAAAAGAAAATGGTCTAGAACAGCCAAAACATAAAACAAAGCAACCAACTTTTGAGATGAGGAACAATGGAGCACTTACATAATCTGATTTCAAGGCTGACTGGAAAGAGGAAGCAATCAAGAAAGTGTCACACTGGCATGGGGGTAGCACATAGATTAATGGAAAAATATTGAGTTAAGAGACAGATTAATGCAAATCTGGCCAATTGGTTTAAGTAATGGTGTTAAGGGAAATAAATGGGGTCTGGGTAGTGCTTTCCCAAAAGCATTGCTGGACCCTAGGGCAGCTATCCAGATTTTAAAAACCAAACTTGGGTCTCTATCTTACATTATATACAATAATTAATAAAAAGTAGATAGCAGATAAGTCTAAAAGCCTAAATTCTAAAACTCCAAGAGGAAAATACTAATGATAAAATTTGAAAGAGGGGTGGAAAAAATGTTTTCAAAAAAAAATTTTTGAGAAAAAATTCTGGTTTTTATAATTAGTCAAGGCTGCTCTCCAACTCATGATCTTCCTGCCTCATCCTTCTTCGTGCTGGGGTAGCATGTACACCAAGCTCAGCCTACCAAAACCACCTCAACAAGAGCACAAACCCTGAAGATCATACAAAAGGCACAATAAATTGGATGTCATCAAAGTGGAAAAAAACCTGCTCTACAAAAGACACCATTATGAAAGCAAATGTGTAAACCAGAGAGCTAGAAAAAACATTGGTACTGCACAGCTGAGAAAAATATTTCTATGTAACCCCAGAGAGATCTCTCTAGAATAAGATAACCTATGAAAATACCTGAGTGGATACTTTTTAAAAGTTGTTACATAAAGAAATATTCAACACCATTAGTCACTGGACAAATGAAAATTTAATACAAACGAACTTCAAGGACACATATTAAAGAAGGAGTAACACAGTAAGTGTTAGCAAGTACGTGGAGAAAATTTAATTTATTTACACTGACAGTGGGTCATTTGAACTGATATAACTATAGTTTGGAGTTTTCTAAAAATGGATTTTAATAAAATAAAGATACACTTAGCACACCACCTACTCATTCCAATCCTAGGTTTTTAATGATAAATAAAAAACTATGTTCCTTGTGCTCAACTATGTTCATAGCAGCATTATTTGTAATAGCCAGAAACTGGAAACAACCTAAATGCCCCTCAACTGAAGAATGGATAAAAAAAAATATGGTACATTTATACAATGGAGTACTACACAACAGTAAAAAATAATGAAATCCTTGAAATTTGCAGACAAATGGATGGATCTAGAAAAACATACTGAGTAAGGTAACCCAGACCCAGAAAGACAAATATAATATGTATTCACTCAAAAGTGGCTTTCAGACAGAAAGCAAAGAAAAACCAACCTATAGGCTACAACCCCAGAGAAACTAGACAACAAAGAGGACCCTAAAATAGACACACATGGATCTACATAAGGAGGTGAAAAGATGTACAAATGGCAGATCAACATATGGAAGATGGACTAGACTTGTCATGAGGGAACTGCTGATGAGATCAACCACAAGACAGAAAGCATGGGAAGAAGATGAAGATGACCATGTCAACCACTGAGTAAGACACTAAGATCCAGAACAATGAGCACCCCAAATTGAGCAGACTCTGAAGTGGTAGATGCTCTTTTTCTTTGCTGGTGGAAATGGAGAATACTATGGCCACTCCGGAAAACAGGGCAGCAACTTCTTACAAGGCTAAACATTCTCTCACCATCCAGTCTCTCAACTGTGTCCCTTGTTTCCCACCCACATGAGTTAAAAAAGCAAACCTACAAATAAGCAAAGAAACAAAATTTCTCAACACTATTTGCAGTAATCGCAGATAACTGGTCCAATTAGGGATAAACCTGTGTGTTCTTGTATAGGTGCATGGATATCAAACTAATGTATATACATCATGGAACGTTATTGAGTGTTGAAGAGAAATGGATGATCATGTCACAAAAGCACCTAGCAGCCTTTAGGTGCATAAGGATAAGGAAAAGAAGCCACTGAGCAAAAGCTACAGAGTGTAAAAGTGATTGCAGCTACACAGAGCTCTGGAAAATAGGAAGTTAACAGACAGTACAAAGATAATAAAGAAAGGCCATGGACTCAGAGAACGGAAGGACCAGTCAAAGCATTAAGGATGTTTAAGGCAGTAAAACTATTGTGTATGACACCATAATAATTAAAACACACCATTATATGCTTGTCAAATCCCATAGAAGGTATCATCCAAGGAGTGAGCTTTAAACTGTGGACATCAGCTAACACTGGCTCATCTGTGATAACCCTAAATGTTAGACATTACTAGGAGAGTCTGTGTAGGGGAAGGGGCAGGGCTGTTTGGGACCTTTCTGTAAGTTTTTCTCATTTAAAAATGATGAATTATGTATTTGTTTACTCATATGCATGAGTGGTTGTACATACCTCTGCGTTTGTATGAGACTAGAAGAGATGCCAACTGAACCTCCATCACTCTCAACCCCTGCGGTAGGGTCTCAGCTCTGAAACTGGCGCTCACATTTCCTCAGCTGTGCTAGAATCCAGCAAGCCCTGGCAATCCCTCCTGACTCCTCCACCCTCAGAACTGTGTGGTAGGTGTTTGTGGGGGATGCTTGGCTTGTTGGATGGGTCCTTGTTTCCAAACCTTGCTCTTCATGGTGCTCAGTGCCTTTTTGCAGCTTCATTCACATACTCTGTGCACCTTTTACCAGGTTGGTACATTCTAATGCCTGCCTCTGAGGACGGATGGTGCAATCCTGGTGGGAGGTGTAAGGCTTCAGAAGGGCTCAGTCAGGCCTGTGACTGATGCTCTTCAGGGTCACCTCTTTCTTAGAACTTTTTACACCTTCAGTTGTAATAAGCCAAAATTTTACAATCAGCAGGCTACTTTGTAGATCTTTAAAGACCAGTGGTTTTGTTAAAGCTTTTAAACAAGACAAATAGAATTTTATTGTGTTGAATTATGTGCATGTATATAAATTTTCTTTTATTTTGTTTCTTTCTATTTTATTTTATTTTATTTTATTTTATTTTGAGACAGGGTTTCTGTATGTAGCCCTGGCAGGATTTGAATTCAGAGATCCACTAGCCTCTACCTCCCAAGTGATGGGATTAAAGGCATGGGCCACCACCACCTGCCTTTCTTTTAAACATAAAGTTTTAGTTATAAATTGGGCATGGGATTGCTAACCTTCAACACACTTCAGTGTTGTTCAACCACAAGTGTTCTCTGATAGTACAGGTTCCTCTCTTGCTGCACTGACTAGCTCACTGACTGCATAGCTTCATTTCTGAAATACTTTCTGAAGAACATGGTGGTGGGTGCATTCTCACCCACCCTGTGTCTTGAACCTGAATCTGCACCCTAGAATTTTATCATTCTACAACTCCTCTTTAATCTTGAGGATTTCATTGGTGCCAGAAAATTCTACCTAGAAAAACCACTGGAGACCTTAAGAGACCGTAAGAAGAGTTCTGTCCAAGCTCTAACAGCCCTTAAATAGCCCTACAATCTTGGAAAATGCACCCCCATCCTGTTCTTTTTCTGTCATCCACCAGCCCTGACTGGTATGGGAGGTCCTTCTGTATATGTGTTGCTTTTATTGGTTAATGAATAAAGAAACTGCCTCGGCCTGTTGATAAGGCAGAGTAGAGCTAGGCAGTGGGGAGGCGGAACTATACTGAATGCTGGGAGAAAGAAGGTAGAGTCAAAAAGACGCCATGGAGCCACCAAAGGGGAAAGATGAAACTTGCCAGCTGGAAACTTGCCAGTAGGCCACAGGCCTTGTGGTAAAATATAAAATAATGGAAATGGGTTAAATTAAGATAAAAGACCTAGCCAATAAGAAGTTAGAGCTAATAGGCCAAGAAGTGATTTAATTAATACAGTTTTGAGTGATTATTTCAGGCCTGAGAAGCCAGAAACAAACGAGTAGCTCCTATAACACCTGACTCCTATACTCTTTCTGCCCCCTCTTCAGCAATGATCCCTGAGCCCTGGGAGAAAAGCACGGTGCAATTTAGAGGCTCCATTGAGGGTGGAGCATTCTCTGGTCTCTTAGTCTCTGCACCTTGGCCAGTCGTGGGTCTCTGTGTTAATTATCAACTACTGCAAATAAACACTTTACAGATGAAGACTGAGTGATGCCTTGATCTACAGATACATGGCCTATCTAGCTGTAAGTCCCAACTGTGGTGCCAGGTATGGATTTAATCTGGAGGAACAGGACTGAGTTTCAATCCGAATGTGGTTGGCTACTCCCATCCCTGATCTACTTCTGTTGGGGGAGACAGCTGAGGCTACGCATTTCCAGCAAGATTCCTGGAGAAGCAGCTGGCCCTCTGCAGCCGTTTGCAGCAGCAAGGCTTGCCAAGAACTTCAGGCTGCCAGGCGCTGCTTTTTTTTCTCTTCTCCACTACATGGACCCTTTGGGAATGGTAGTCTCTTCCTTTTATTTATGGCTTTGACCTTGACTAAGAGATTTTTCAGGTTCAGCTGGTCTAAATTATACCCCTAACCCCCACTGGTAGTCTTGCACGTTCAGAACTTCTTGGCAGCGCCCCCATCTTTTTCATGATCTCATTTTCATTTCTTACTTATTATATTCATGTACAGCACTTTCTTTAGTCTTTTTACTTTTTTACTGAACTCCAATTTTTTTTCTGCTCCCCTCCTTTTGTCTCCCCTCCCCTTCAACCCTCTCCCAAGGTCCTCAAGCCCCCAATTTACTCAGATCTTGTATTTTTCTACTTCCCATGTAGATTAGATCCATGTATGTCTCTCTTAGGGTCGTCATTGTTGTCTAGGTTCTCTGGGATTGTGATTAGGTGGCTGGTTTTCTTTGCTTTATGTTTAAAAACCACTGATCAGTGAGTACATATGATAATTGTCTTTCTGGGTCTGGGTTACCTCACTCAATATGATGTTTTCTAGATCCATCTATTTGCCTGCAAACTTCAAGATGTCGTTATTTTTTTCTGCTGTGTAGTATTCCATTGTGTAAATGTACCACATTTTCCTTATTCATTCTTTGGTCGGGGGGGGGCATTTAGGTTGTTTCCAGGTTCTGGCTATGACAAACAATGATGCTATGAACAGAGTTGAGCACATGTTCTTGTTGTACTACTGAGCATCCTTTGGATATATATTACTGGGTCTTGAGGAAGGTTGTTTCCTAATTTTCTGAGAAATCACCATACTGATATCCAAAGGGGCTGTACCAGCTTGCATTCCCACCAGCAATGCAGAAGTGTTCCCTTTACCCCACAACATCTCCAGCATAAGTTGTCATCAGTGTTTTTGATCTTGGCCATTCTTACAGGTATAAGATGAAATCTCAGAGTTGTTTTGATTTTCATTTCTCAGCTGTCTAAGGATGTTGAACATTTCCTTAAATGTCTTTCAGCCATTTTAGATTCCTCTGTTGAGAGTTCTCTGTTTAGGTCTGTACTCCACTTTTTAAAATTAGATTATTTGTTCTTTTGATGACCAATTTCTTGAGTTCCTTGTATATTTTGAGGATCAGTTCTCTGTCTGATGTGGGGTTAGTGAAGATCTTTTCCCATTCTGTAGGCTGTCTTTTTGTCTTGTTGACCAATGTCCTTTGCTTTACAGAAACGTTTTAGTTTCAGGAGATCC
The DNA here is from genome assembly GCA_025134845.1 of Neodon shergylaensis. Lineage (NCBI taxonomy): Eukaryota > Metazoa > Chordata > Mammalia > Rodentia > Cricetidae > Neodon > Neodon shergylaensis. Next base: position 13,565,669 of record JABTXL010012609.1, on the reverse strand, counting down.
CATTTATTAATTGTTTCTCTCATTGTCTGTGCTACTAGGGTTATATTTAGGAAGTGGTCTTCTGAGCCAATGCGTTCAAGCATACTTCCCACTTTCTCTTCTATGAAATTCAGTGTATTGAGGTCTTTGATCGATTTGGACTTGAGTTTTATGCATGGTGACAGATATGGATCTATTTTCATTTTTCTACATGTTGATATCCAGTTATGCCAGCACCATTTGTTAAATATGCTTTTTTTTTTCCATTTGATATTTTTTGTTTCTTTGTCAAAAATCAGGTGTTCAAAGGTGTGTGAATTAATATCCAAGTCTTCGATTCTGTTCCATTGGTCCTCCTGCCTGTTTTTATGCCAATATGATGAAGCAGATTCTTTATTAGCCAATGATAATAAAACACAGAACACAGAAGGGAACCCCACATCAGGTTCTGGGATCTGAACTCCAGGACTCATGACGTGCAGCCAGTTCTCTTAAGCACTCCAGCCCCATCACTGTTTTTCTGACATTGGGTCTCACTGTGCAGAGTCTGGGTTGGTCTTGAATCCAGAATTCCTTCTGTCTCGGCTTCCAAAGGGCTAGGATTTCAGCTGCGCACCACCACATGCAATCATCATCTGTAATTTAAATCACTCCTGCTCTGGGCTTCCAATTACAATTCTCGAAGAGAAGATGAAAGTGAGCCTCCCCTCCCATCTTCCACTCATAGAAGGGTAAGAAGATAGGCAGATGGGTAGACTGATTGATTGATTGACAGATGATCCACAGAAATTCATGGAACACCCAGAATCATTAACAAGCACCCACATTGCTAATTAAGAAAACTCCATGGAAGTTTGTTTCAGTGCATATTCTTAAAACTCTGATCATAGCCGGGCGGTGTGGTGCACACTTTTAAGCCCAGCACTTGGGAGACAGAGGCAGGCGGATCTCTGTGAGTTTGAGGCCAGCCTGGTCTACAAGAGCTAGTTTCAGAACAGGTCCCAAGGCTACAGAGATACCCTGTCTCGAAATACCAAAACAAAACAAAACCAAAAAACCTCTGCTCATTTATACCTCTTCCCACTCTTCGAACAGCTTTGTAATTGACAGAATCTTATGGAACTTGAACTGGAACTCCAGATATTTATCATAGGTCTCAAATCCACAATTCATTTCTTTGCTAGTCAGCATCACTTTTATCTGTGTAAGCAACATATCAGGTTTAACATGTCTCTTTCTTATCAACTATTCTAGCTTACTTATTTTCAATATATCAAATAATTCTTCCTAAGAGCATCCACTGTCCATTTGCACAGCTCAGACTTATGGACACACCCAGCTCTCTAATACTTTGTCTCTTCTTCCTTGTCACCAGTACCAAAGCATATGTGCTATTGTGTCATAAGAGTGAACACAACATTTTATTACTGTAGTATTACATGGTGTATGTTGTAAGGAGGCCACTTGTTCATTTCCCAGCTGCCCAGACTCTCAAAATAACCACACAGAAAGAGTATTAATTAAATTACTGCTTGGCCTATTAGCTCTAACTTCTTATTAGCTAGCTTTTACATCCTAATTTAACCCATTTCTATTATTTTATATTTTACCACGAGGCCCGTGGCCTACCAGGAAGGTTTCAGAAAGTCTGTTTCTAGCAGCAGCTCCAAGGCTTCTCCCTGACTCTGCCTCCTTTTCCCCAACATTCAGTTTAGTTTTCCCCACCTACCTCTATTCTGCTCTGCACAGGCTCAAGACAATTTCTTTATTAACCAATGGTATTCACAGCATATAGAGGGGAATCTCATATCAGGTGTATGATTACAGAGTATTGCAATTCCACACATCCCATGAGTTTGCAAAGCAACCTGCATGTCTTAGGTCAAGCTTCTACAACTGTCACAGACTTGGTGATTTAATGACGAACATTAATTTCTTCCAGTTCTGGGTATTAGGAAGTCCAAGAGCAGGGCAATGGTAGACTAGTTGTCTGTACCTGTCACATGTAAACTTTTCTAGCTAAGGTTCATTAGGAAAAGAAGTCAAAAACAATCCAGCATTTACTATCTGCTAATTGTATATTTTGAATGTTCTCTAAAGGACTGTATGTCAAAGACAGCCCCCGGCTATGTGGATGTGGTAGAACCTTTATGAGGTAGGGATAGTAGGAAGAGCTCAAGTCACCAAAGGTGTGGCCTTGATGGTGATACTGGAACTGTGACCATTACCTATTAATCTCCTTTTTGATTCAGCTACCATGTGTCAAGCATCTTCTTTGACCACATGCTGTCTGTGATGCCTTATGCTACCAAAGCCAACAGCAAAGAGAACACAAACTGAAACCTCTGAAACTGTGAGCCAATAGAGACCTTTCCTCTTTTTAAGTTGTCTCAGATACCTGTTATAGCAACAGAAAAATGACTATTACACTCTCTTAGGATCCTTCAGTTTTCCAAATCATATTCAGAATGTCTTGAGCATTTCCCATTATTGCTGTAATGTACCAGCCCCTGCCAGTGTACATCACTCTATTCTTAGAATGAGAGAAAAGAGTAAGCTGTACACTTAAAGGAAAGAAAATTAAACTTGGAAAACTCCACCAGGGTGACAGGGGTTAGCTTACTCTTTCCTGAAGTTCCTATCTGATGTCACAGCAAACCTTAGCTCAGCTAACCGTCAGTAACAAAGGGTAAGGCACTGTCAATCTAAGGGTGAGAGGGCATTTTCTAATCCTGGGATGAGCAGGTCCAGAACAAATGGGAAATACTGGCATGGAGGGCGGACTGGCTGAAGCCAAGTGACTGCTCTTAGGGTCCCCCTTTTACCTAAAAAGCCAGAGGCTAGCCCAGGGTTCCCCAGAATGACCAATGAAAGAAGCTTCTTGAGAAAGATGGCCCATTGGTGACTAGGATGGGCCTCGTGGGAATCAGAACACTCCATTTTCCCCAATAGCACTCCTCTGGTCGGGGCAGGGTGGGGATGCAGCTTCTAGAATCAGTCAGTTACAGATTATGCATGTCCAGGCTTCCTGGGTGGCATAGGTTGCTCCTGGCATAGTGACAAGAGATTGCTCCTGCCTATGGCGCTAGGTAGGACATGTTCTCATGGAGCCAGCCCCCCAAGTGCAGAACTCCAGTGGAGAGGAACTCACAATTCAATGTATTCTAATCCATGTCCACTCCAGCTCCCTTCTTAGCATTCCAGACTGCAGTCTCTTGTCACAGCTGAGCTGTGCCAGGATGTAAAAAAGAAATGAGTTTTTTCATTTAAATGTGGCCCTTAGGAGAAAACCCAGGCATCTAAACAAAAAAAAATCCTTTTCTCTTTCATCACCTCTTATAATCCTATTTGTCTTTGCCTTGATACACTCATGTTTTTCTCTCTGGGTTCTAAGCATCCTTCCTGACTTCTCTTTCTGTTTCTAACCTGAAGCCAGGTGACATTCACCCTTCTGACAGGTGACACAAGATTACTATTTCAACCCCTCTACCCACAGAAGCCCTCTCTGTATATTCAGCACACATTGGTGTGCAACAGCCCCAATAGAGTGTCCCACAGGTGCAACACAAATTGCTGGCCACAAGCAGGCAATGTCTGCAGTGGAGAGCCCATCCTTGCAGCTAACCACCTAGGCAGACAGCTTCATCCCAGACTCTAAGGACACAAGTTTCCCATCACCTCTGTTGTCCCCATCCCAGGGATCATTTGCTACACACCCCATGGATCCTGCAGCCAGCCAGGCTGCTCCGGCACCAGGCTTTACACAAGAGACCAACCTGGCAGGTGGAGCTCTTTGTTGTATACCGCCTTAAGCCAGTAAGATTTATGTCATGTTCTAAAATGACATAAACAGCAAAACTCAGCTCCATCTCTGTCACCCACAGAGCTGCAAGAACAGAAAAAGAACATCACCTCTTCACTGATTGTTTCAAAGAAGGTTCTAGGATAAGGTCCTTACCTCAGTCTCCATTTTTCTTCCTCCTGCAGTCCTTCCCTTTGTTAGAATATGGATGGTCCCCAACCTATGATGGCTCTACTGGCAACTTTGCAATGGTACATTAACCATGTACACTCAGTAGAAGCCACACTTCAAATTCCAAATTTTGATCTTTTCCCAGGCTAGCGATAAGTGGTATGATACTCTATTGAAAGGTTGGCAGGGCCAGCAAGACACAGCTCCCAAGTCACTGGGCCCACCACAGAAGAAATACTCTGTCTGCACGTGCCATCTCAAAGCTATAAAGATTAGAAAGTTGGATACACTAACACACGTTTTCACTTGTGTTGGCAGAGATTGCTTTTTCGTTTTCCCTGCTGTCCAGACCTGAAATAATCACACAGAAACTATACTATTTGCAATACTGTTTGGCCAATAGCTTGCATGTATTTCTAGCTCTTATATCCTAAACTAACCCATCTCCATTATTCTGTGTATCACCACAATGTTGTGGCCTACAGGCAAAATTCCAGCAAGCTCCAGTGCTTGGGGGCCGGGGGGGGGGTGTCTGTCTCCTGCAGCAGCTACATAGCTTCTCACTGCCTCTGCCTACTTCTCCCAGCCTTCAGTTTACTTTTCCCACCTAGCTCTATTCTGCCCTATCACAGGCCAAAGCAGCTTCTTTATTAACCAATAAAAGCAACCCATATACAGAAGGACTTCCCATACCACACTTGTGCAATTTTCAGCTTACTGTGAATATATTGTACTATTATCTCACCGTGAGTCAAGGGACATCCGCTAATATGATGATGAATTTCTCTTTTTAGCTCTTATGGATAATAAATCCAAATTTCCCTTACTTGCCTTGGTTTATTCTTTCAGTCTTTTATTTTTGCTCTTGTGGATTCCTTCCATGCTGCAACTTATTTAACAGCTCTACCAAGTCTACAGAGAGGACTCAGTCTGAAGACGAAGCAGCCGCTGAAGCTGCCGCCCCCCAGTGGCCAGTCCCTGTCATGCTGCCATATGCGTATATATTAACCAACACTCTCATTTGGTTCTGTGTCAGTTTTCTCTCTCTAATCATGCCAGAGTTAGTTCCCAAGACTCCCAGCCAAAGCAAGAGCCAAAGTGGTGTAAAAGTTGTTACTACCCTGTCTACTTCAAGAAATGCTTACACGTGGACACAACATTTAGCCAAGTCAGACACATCTGTGCAAACTGAAAACCAGATTTAACAGATTATCCAGACCTTTCCCTCCAAGAGACCAGCTTCTCTACTACTGAATTTCCAAGCCTCTCCCCTTCCCCCAGCATTTAGCTCCCAACTGTCCACCAGCACCTAGAATTCAAAGCTGGTGAGGGTGCTGAGCTGTACTAACTCTGGTTCCTCCAGCACAGTATTCATTGATTTTCAAGAAGAAAAAAAATAGGGAAAGCCCTAGAAGAATTGGCTTTCAAATAAGAACCAAAGTGAAAACAACCAAGCAGATACAAGACACTTGCAGAATCCCAGGGAGAAACATAGGCAAAGACGTAGCAATCTTTCTAAAATTAGAAGTGGAATAATCCATTTACTGTTGCTCAGCTGTTATTTCTATTTTGGAATGCCTTTAAGATAATCTTGTTGCAGACATGTGCATGTTCAAGGAAAATCTCTGAATGAGAAAGTGGGTGAAGGAGACATGGGAAAAAAAATGGCACCGCGAATGAGAAAAGAAAAGGTTCAGAGGGTCAATTTGATTAGCGTGATTTGCATTTCTAATAACTGTGGCCTAGCAGGACCAGGGCAGCCTCATTTGGAGTCAGACTCCCAGTGGCTCAGAGAACAGTGCCTCAAAGAAGCCACATTCCTATGATTCATATATGTGTTAGAAGTATTAAAGTCCTGAATATGCTTTTTATAAGCAGAACTCACCACGTTAGAAAGGAAGGAAGGAAGAAAAAGTATTAGCATAAGGTCCTAACGTATTGTATTCTATGTTAAGTTATGGAACCATAACACCCCCCACTAACTCTGAGTATCAAACTGGTAAAAGGTAAGGAAAGAAATTACTGTGAGTACTTAAACTGAAATGTCACCTTTTGTTTTTGCAACCATCATTGGCAGAAAAAGCGTTCCTTTCTTTAGTGTTTCTGCTATACAATTGGGGACGCTTCTTAGACCCCAACAGTATCTCAGAACACTGAATTACACGCTTTCCGAATAATGTTTGCAATGGGGGAAAAGTCAGTCAACTAAAATAAGCTTAATTGTCTTTTTACCTGTGCAAGGCAGATAAAGCCAGGAGAAGGAGGAGAAGACCTGTCTTGCTTGAATTTCCTGCTCTCCCATGGCAGAAGGCAGCTGAGAGGGAAATATTATTCCATATAATTATTCTTGAAAATGCCAGTTTTGACTTCGGTGGGCACAGGATGACACCCCTTTCAATAGTGCTTTCAAAATGAAGGTTTCTGTTCATTAAATGTCATATAAGCAAGGACTTAACGGCTTCCACTGCAGGCTTATCAAACATGACTTGATTATGTGCCTGCCGGCAGTTTTTACAAAAGCACTTCCGGGTGGATTCAGTTTCCTGCACTTCGTCCACCTTTTGAAGCATTGTTTCCCCAGGATGACAAAGTAGAATGGCAACTTTAAAATGACTGATACTGTCATTTTTAATTCTCTTCATTTGTCTTCATATACAAAATACACACAAATATACAAACACCCACACATGCATGCATGCACACCACACATGCACACATGCATACACACAAAAATCAGCGGTTTTACACAAAAATCCTGAAGAATCACAGTATGCTAGTGATTCTTAGGAGACTGTAGCATGGATTTCCAAGTGTGCTTAGGACTCTGCACTCTCGAAGAACTGCACACACACACACACACACATACACACAGATCTCTGTCTCTCTCTCTCTCTCTCCCCCAAGCCTCCCCTATTGTGAGGTGTGCAGGTATCTGAGCTCTAGACAATGAGGTGAGTGGGATTTGCAGGGATACAAATTCTAACAGGGAGGAGGCTCTCTGCTTGCCTTTCTTGCATCCTGCAGCTGAAGAACTGGACTTATCTTGGAGAAAGGAACCCATATCTTACAGAAGCTGGGTAATAGCTGAAGGAGTTTGGAGAAACAGTGGAGACCCCACACTGCTGTGGGAGCTCCTTCTGCTCCTTCAGCCAATAGCCTTTAAGATACCAGCCCACTTGTGCATGGTCTCTTATACTATAAATGCAGCTGTAAAGCCTGTGCTCACTCTCTTGCTTTGGGCTCTCACTTCCAGCTGTTAGACTCTGTTCCTATTCCCCGTTTGTGCAGAGGACTGTGATCTAGGACAGTGATCTGTAAGTCTCCCCTAAATAAATAACCCTTTATTACTATATGTAATTCTGAGCTAGTGTGGGATTATTTTGTATCTTCTGCCATCAACCATGTGAGCTATTGAGCGGCCTGTATGTGAACTCTCACATAAGAAAAGAAGGTTTGAGCTTCACAGGTCACTGTCCCTAGACTTCTGAGACACACAGCCCAAGATGTAACAGTAGAGATACCACCCTACTTAGCTGAGACGGATGCTAGGTGCCAGTGTTCTTCTTTTCTCCTGCTTTTCCAGAATTTTTTTTAACAGTTCTGTGCTGTACTGGTTGGTTACCTGTCAACTTGACCCTAGCTAGAGTCACCTGGGAAGGGCCCCCTCAGTTAGAAAATGCCTCCATCAGATTTGTCTATAGGCAACTTTGTGGGGCATTTTCTTGAATGATGATTGATGTGAGAGGGTCCAGACCACTCTGAGAGGTACCATTCCCTGCACAGGTGGCCCTGCATGGTATAGAAGAGCAGATAGACTGATTTATAGTGAGCAAAATCAATAAGCAGCGTTTCTCTCTGGCCTCTGCTTCAGGTCTTGACTCTAGGTCCCTCCCCTGACTTCCTGCTCTGAGTTTCCTCACTAATAGATTATGACTTAGGACATGTAAGCCAAACAAACACCTTCCTCCAAAAGTTGGTTTTGATTGATGTTTTATCACTGCAATAGAAAACAAACTAAGGCACGGGTGTTGGACTCTGGGCCTTCTGAGTGTCAAGCATATGTTTTACCATTAAGCTACATGCTCTCTTTCCACCCCACCCCAAACCAGTTCTACTTCCAGCAAATAACCTTAGCAAATAGTTGGTAATTTTACAACCATATCCTGCTGTCATATTTTGAAACTACTGATAACTTATTATATTCACCTACAACAAATTAGGCCTCAATTCATACTATAATGTTATAGTTTGGATCTGAAATGCCTTACCCATCCTCATAGCCCATGTCTCATGGGTTTAGTTCCCAGGTTGGTGCTCCTGAGAGGCAATGGATGCCTTAGAAGTCACGGCTTTGTAGGAGAAAGTAAGCATGCAGAGAATGCTATTGCAACGGACACTTGGAATGCTTCTGCCTCCAATCTCTCTCCTTGCTTCTGTGACCACAGTCACGTATTCCTGCCATGAAGGGCACCACCACCACAGCTTCAGAGCAACAGGGCTGAGCCACACACTGAAGCCCTGAGCTTCCCGTGAAACGGTGAAACCACACATCTTCCCTTCCAACTCCAAGCAGGGCTGAGGATTGAACCCAAGGCCTCAGGCACGTTATGCAAGTGTTCTCTCTGACCAATAGCCCCAGCTCCAAACCTGTTTCTTGTTATGAAGTTGATTGTACACAATATGTTGTCACAGAATAGGAAACTGAGTAACATATTATATTCTTGTTAATAAAAGAGAAAATGACCTTTCAGATGCAAAGTACCTAAAATCACTCCCCAAATATATTTCTCTTTCTAAAATTTTTCTTTATTTATTGGGCACGCCGTGTGTGTGTGTGTGTGTGTGTGTGTGTGTGTGTGTGTGTGTAAATGGCCCACAGACTTGCAGGGGCTGGGACTAAGTAGGGATGATGTTGGAGGAGATAGAACAAAGCAAACAGGCCTAGGCTTATGTTCTGGTTCCCCTTCTTATCTATTTACATACATTATCTAATTTCTATAAGCCTGTTTTCCGGTCATAAAAAAACCTTATTCTGTCAAACTGTTGTTGTAGAAATTAGTTGGGATAACATACATTTTAAGTACCTGAGACTTGGCGTATGAGATGTTTTAATAAAAAGGGTTTTTTTGCATCTGTATATACTTAGACACCAATAATTATTTATAAAGTACCATATACCATAGTCTTGGAAAGGATTTGGTTAGTTCAGGGGAAGAGGGCTGCCCTTGTGTAGCTCTTCTGTGGATGGTAAAGAATGAGTATAGTTTAAAAGAATAGTTTGATTACAGGTGCTTTTAGAATACACACACACCCCAACACACCTCATATATATATGACCTTTCCTTTAAAGAAATAAACTATTGAAATTCACTTACAAAATTGGAAGCTATAGCCACTTCAGTTGTTCAGCTGTATTCCTGGCCTAGCTGTACTAGCTTTCACTCTGAAGTCCCTGTTTGAGGACACTGAATTCTTTTCCCTTTCCATTCAGATCGCAACTATTCTAATAATACATTCTTGAGGGGATTTCCCTGATGGCTCTCAAGTAGTTTCCCCTCTCCACAGCTGTTCTTTGCTTCTTTCCTTCATCACAATTATCGTTTTTAAAATTAGATCACATGTGGATGGCTTATTGCCTGGTCCCTTACCAGAACTGAAGCCCAACACAGCCACTGACTTGGTCATCATCAATGGAACACATCTGAGATCAAGATCTTCGTCCTGCACAGATCAGGCACTGATGTGAGATTACTATGTAGATAAGTGCAAGAGGGGCATTTGTGATGAACAGTCTCAAGTGAAAGCTTTATGGCATAATAGCAATTTCCTTAAAAGGAATCCATCAAAGGAAGAAAACTTCAGAGTCGAAGAATGTTAGCAGTGTTAACTCTTGATGTACATTGTCAAATAATTAGACAATGGTTTTAAATCATCACTCCCAAAGAAAAGGTTCATTTCTCTGTATTGTTACCAATATTTAATATTTTGGGGCCTATTTTTTGCTTGTTTTGTTGTGTTTTGAGACGCAGTTTCACGTTACAGTCCAGGAAGACCTCTAACTCATGATAATTCTCCTGCCTCAGCTTCTCGAGTACTAAGGTTACAGACATGAGCTACCACACCCAGATTCTTCAGTATAAATAAGTATTGTTTCTTGAACATTGAAATCTCTTCTATTTTTTGATTTTCAACTCTAGTTCTTGATTGTCTATGTCATGTATTAGTTACTCGTTAATATCTGGGAGAAAATGACTCGGGGAAAAGTTTGGACATCGTTTCTTCCTTCGGCTTTAATGTGTAGCAAGTAGGTTCAACGGAGAATCATAAAGAATGATAAACACTATGAAGGACATTAAATAGATTTAAAACTCTGAAGAATTGAGAGGCTGAATATACTAATAAAAGGACTATACTAAAAGTATACTCAAGCCTTTGCTATCTGTATTTTCTTATCTATGTCTACTTATATATCCATCTATAAATCTTTGGCATTAGAAGCCATATGCCTATTATCTATCCCGGTAGTATTTAACATTAGGTCAGCTCACTTCTTTAAAACCTACATACAACCTTTCCTGGCTGCTCACCAATAATTCATTATTACACTCTCTCTAGCATCAAGGTCCACGGATGACAAATTCTTTATATAAAATGTCCTATTTGCATCTAATTACAAATCTCCACATCTATTACTTATCTCTAGCTTGGTTACCTATATCTAATCAATGTGATTGCTACATAAATAGTTATCATAGTGCCCTGTGTAGGTAGTGGTTCTCAACCTGTGTGTCACGATTCCCTTGAGGGCTGCATAGCAGATATTTACATTAAAATTCATAACAGTAACAAAATGGAAGTTATGCAATGAAAATAACTTTATGGTTGGGGGTCACCACAACATGAGAATCTATTAAAGGGTTGCAGCAACTGGAAGGTTGAGAACCACTGCTCTAGGGAATAAAGACAATGAGGGGAAAGAAGTCTGTGCATGTTTATAAACTCACTTTTTTCCCCCAGTACTTGTGATCCAAAGTTGGTTGAATGGGGGACCAGAACTCACAAATACAGAGGGCAGACTATACATTCATATAAAAGTGAAAAGATGTATTCATATAATACATGGGAAACTACACTTCCTTCTCTCTGACTACCAGTAAGAAAAATTAATGATTGACAGTCGTTAAAGACCTCTGAACACTGAATTGAGATCCCCAACCCAATTGCTGCATTGACAGAATTAAAAGAGAGTGGAGGAAGGAACTAATCTCTCTTTGAGAGATACTAAAACTACTCATCATGCCCATACCTCCTAAATCTTCTCCTTGACAGGTGTGTGAGAAATCTCAGAGCACAGCCCCAGCAGAGAGCAAAGCAGCTGAGCAGAGTCTCGTCCAACTACACCAGCAAAGGGCAGGCCATCACCGTGGCTGCTGCCCTAAACCTCCAACTCTCTCAACAGCCACTTCTCCCTCCTAGCTCTCCCATGTTCACGCTGTCTTCCTGAGGGCCAAGTCTCTGTGCCATAGACACAGACGTTGTAAATTCTTAATGATGAATGTTAATAATAGGGATGGAGAAAGCCAAACTTTTTTTTTATGTATTTGTCTTGAGGCCAAACACTTCTTACTGGAATTGAGAGATCTGAAATGCTGAGGACTAAGGCAAGGGGGAAAAGATTCTCAATACTGCATCTTTTAGTTTATAGAATGTATTGTGTGTTTGGGGACGGGCGCAAATAGTTTATTTTCCTGATGTTTGCTTGTTCAATCTAAAACGAAGGTATTCCCATTTCAGTAACATTGTAAATAGGGTGAGAATGGAAAGCAAGAGGTAGATTATGATGCAATGAAGCAGCTCAGTTATTTCCATTGTCTCTCCTGTGCTGACCTCTCCTAAATCCTCATCGTCCTGAATCTCATGCATACATGTAGCTCTTTACTGGAAACCTGTTTCTTATGCTCCACAAGAACCTCAGACTAACACACAAGCTGAGCTTCTCACCAGTCCCTTCAAATTCTGAGCTTACCTCTCTAGTCTTACAGGATTGATGGTCACCATCTTGGATGCTAGCCAATAGAAGGGAAGTAGTACTTTGATCACATCCCTTAACCTGTAACAAGCAAGTATACATATTGCCCCCTTTAAGAAGTGCAGATAGCATTCTTACAGACTAGCATTTCTAATGCAGAATAGTAACCCAATGGAATGACATACTCTAACACTTATAGTTATCAAAACTACTATTTTTTTCAAATAATGAAAGTATAATTGATAATACGACACTTAAATAGAAGATAAAATCTCTTATATTTATATTTAACAAAGTCACAGGATGCTAACAAATAAGCATCCAAATCAGATACAGTTACTTGGTTCTGGGTTCTTGTACATTCCGTTTGTATAGGCAGGTATGCATGCGGGTTTGTGAATCTCCCAACTTTTGTAGACAATTTGAGGTGGAGAAAAGATTAACATGGTACAAAAAGCCACATGGCAGGACTGGGTCTATTCTAAATAACCCTCCATCCCCTTACTCCTACCGTCTTCTTTGAGAAGAGGGACCCAGTTAGGATGTTGTAAGGAGTCCTTCATTTCACCTTGCCCCTAGCCTAGGCAGAGAAGTTTGAAGTTTCTTTTCCCAGCAACTTGGCTTAAGAAATAGCCTAATATATGGCTCTGGCCAGGGGCATAAAGTCAGGTGACCAACTAGCCCTTAATGTTTTTCCCAATAAGAATACTACTGGTGGCATTTTATCACTTGGGACAGCTAGAGGTCGGGACACAGTTTAAAGACAAAAAGAATCCAGGGATCTCAGCCTTGCTGTATAGCTGCATAACAATCAACCCAACAAAGGTTTTTTTTTTGTGTGTGTGTGTGATATAATAGATTTCCTTATCATTTAAGACTTCCTTACTTGGGTGTTTGCATAGTTAAGGCTTGCACTGGCTAGTTTTACCTATGAATTTCATATGACTTGGAATTGCTTGGAAGAGAGTCTTAATGAGGAATTGGCTTGATTGATAATGGATGCAGGACTTCTAGGCTCACTGTGGGTGGCACCATCCCTAGGTGGGGGTGGGGGTCATGAACTGTGTTTGAGAGGGGAAGGCTAAGTTGAGAGCAAGTACACAAGGAGGAATCCATTTATTGGATTGATCTATTTATTTTTCTCTCTGCTCTTGATAGTGAATGTGACACTAAATTCCTGCCTTGATGTCCCTGCACAAATGACTGTAATCCGGAGTGTAAGCCAAGTAAACTCTTTCTTCTGTAAGTAGTTTTATGTCCGGGCACTTTATCACAGAAACAGGATTGGAACTACAACAAGCCTACACGTGACGGAATTAAGAAAGATTAAAGCGGGATTGTTTTCTAGTACTTTGTGTGCTCTGTTTTCGTGTTATAAATGTCATTTCTTTTCTCATAAAACAAGAAGAAATGATTTTTTTATCATTTGCAGGTGTGAGATAATCAAAGCTTTAAATGTACTGAGAGAGGGAGAAAGGAAGCCTCACTGACTCGAAAAATAATAAAAGACCAAAATAACTGTATGTCTAGTGCCTTTCAGAAGTAACTGAAGTGGTCCCCTGTCAAAAGCAAGGACATTCTCTGCCCTCTTATTTCTTGGGGTTTTCTAAGTTCAAAAAGGACAGACATAGGTACCACCCGCCACCCTTCGGGGCTCTGTTAAACTGAAGTCGCATGCCATTGCAACCTCTAGGTTTCAGGGCCCTCTTTGGTGTCATCATCCTGCAGAAAACCAGAAGGAGGCTCAGTTTGCTTTCAATTTAAACAAGTTGGATACTCATAAGATCCACGAAAATGCCTCTTACACCGTGACTTCAAAAATAAAGATATCCCTAAGACAAATTCGTAATTTAAGCCTACCTTTTACCTTGCTTTATTAACTCTAAAAAATTAAATATTATGCATGTCCCCTAAGCAAATACTAAATTACCCCATTTGGATTTTGGAAATTTAGCTTTTCAAATTATTTTAACTTCAAAATATTGCTTGCAAATTATAACTTTGTTGAAATGTAGCATAATAATATATGACTCAAAAAATTGTAAAATTAACATTACTATGGAATTACCCTTATGTTTTGAAGACACTTTCCTTAAAAACAAACAAACAAATAAAACTATTGGGTGAACCAATGTGTTTTTCTCTGTTTTTATTAGTCAGCTTTCCTTCTCTATGGCAAAACACCAGAGAATATCAACTTAGTAAAAGAAAAAGGTTTTCTTGACCCATGCTTTCAGCCTGTGGTTGTTTGACACTGTTGATTTGGGGCCTGTGGCAGCACAGGACACCAAAACAGGAGCCCATGGTGGAGGAGACTGTTCACTCTGTACATCATTGTGCTTCAGAAGTGAAACAACAAGGGAGGAAGAGGCTGGGATTCTGACATTCCCCCTTCAGGGGTACTACTCAAATAACTTAACTTCCTTCCCTTAGGCCTTACCTCATAAAGAATGTGACACTTCCCAATAATGCCAGAAGCTGTCCACCCAGCCTTTAGTACTCAGGCATTTGTGGGAGGGGTACTCAGGTGAAAATGCTCTGAAGAGAACAGAACAATGGAGAAATGCTTACTTTATAACAGAGATATCAGATGCCAAGATATTTCTAAGTAAGAATATATTTCTTTTTCATTGAATATTAAAAAATTATAATCATGTATGTTTACAGGGCTTCATCTCAAGCTTATTGAATTATTCATAATAGCCAAGTGATGGAACAAACCTACGTACCCAGTGAGTGGATAAAGAAAACAGCATACAATTATAAGGAGGGTTGTGATAGGCACCTGCCCATGTCTGTGATTTTACTGTATTTCACAGACATCACAGCGAGATTTTCTGGTATTGTTTCATTAGAGCTAAAGGTCCCATAAAATGGGCCAGAGAAGATGAAGTCTTCTCTCAAGAGATGTGAATAAAAAATGCAACCCAAGACCTCAAAATGAAAAATAGGACAGACTGCAAGGTGCCTGAGGCACTGGGAAGAGAATGACACTGGGAATTATGAGTATGGGTTCCTCTACACAGTTATACTACCCAGTCACACCCACAATGACCAACTGAACAGCCTTCGGGGAAATCACTACCCCCCACCCCATCCCACACTAGCAACTCTCAACAGAAGCAATGCGAACGAGAAATAAAAATGAAAAGTAGTAAAGAAGCCTTAATTTTAAAAAAAAATGTAGGTGAAAAAATAAATCTAGAGAGGTTGCCAGAGAGAGTGCAACAGTTCCCACTTCTCTCAAGAACTTCCAAGAAGTAGCTAATCCCATGAAGGCAGCAGGGGTCTCACACACGCTAACATTCCCACTCAGCAGACACGTGTAAATAGAATTTTAACACTGTGAGGCAGCACTGGTGACTGGTTTTCTTCGGCAGCTTAATCATCCCCTCACAGCATGCCCTAGTGGACTGGAGCCGGGACGCCTGGCAGCTGTGCCCTAGTGTGAGGGTCCTGGAAGTGAGTCCCAACTGTGGTGTTTGCCATTTCCTAGCCCTCCGCCTTTGCTGTCCACGAAGATTTCAGGCAACGAGGAAGATGACTCCCTAGGCAGAGGCCCAAGGGATTCAGTATGAAGTACAGATGGATCCCAAGGAATTGGCACCTCCTGAGGAAGGGTTAAGGGCAGGAACAGGAGAAATAATGATCTTCCCAAGAAGAGACTGTCCCCGAAAGGAAATATAAAATGACAAAATGTGAGCCGGGCGATGGTGGCGCACGCCTTTAATCCCAGCACTCGGGAGGCAGAGGCAGGCGGATCTCTGTGAGTTCGAGACCAGCCTGGTCTACAGAGCTAGTTCCAGGACAGGCTCCAAAGCCACAGAGAAACCCTGTCTCGAAAAAACAAAACAAAAAAAAAAAAAATGACAAAACGTGTTCCTGGCGCTTGAGAGCCCCTTTTGAGAAAGATGTATTTCTTGTCTCTCGGTTCCATCATAGCATCGTCTCTGTAAAGTTATTGGTGCTAAGAAGTGGGTAGGGATCATCGAGAGAGCAAAGTTGGTTTCCACAGAAGAAGGAGGTGGGTACCTAGAGAGCGAAGTTGGTTTCCACAGAAGATCCCAGAGGTTCTGTAAAAGCCACATTGCTAGAAAACCGGAACATCAGGGAGGAGAGCAATGCTGGCAAGAAGACAGCAGTTAGCAAAATGAATTCAGCCCCCAGTCTGCAAGGAGTGAAAAGGCAGCTGAACAGCACGACAGGAATGCAGGTGACCCCCGTGTAGCCACCGTGCAGCAGCAGCAGCAGTGGCGGAAACAAAAGAAGTCTACGCAGGTGGCCCCACAGCTTTGGGGCAGCAGTTTGGTTACCCTTATCAAGGCTCGGTTTCCTGCACTTACCCAGTCTGCCTGGGCGGTTCATCATCTTCCAGCCAACTACGGGAAATCAAAGAGGAAGCCTTGGCAAAGCTAGAATCTTGAAATCCTTTGGATCTCTGATTGCTACAAATTTTAACACTCAGATGATTTTGTTCTTGACTTTAAAATGGTGTAAGCTGGGTGGACTGACACCTGCCCATAATCCCAGCATTCAGGAGGTGGAGGCAGGAGTAACTTCAGTTCTAACCCAGTCTAGGATCAAAGATAAATATTTGAGTACTTAAATAAAGATGTGAATAAAATTTAAAAGATTAGAAGAACTGCAGAGAGATTTAGCACAGTTGGTCTAAATTTTTCACAAGCAACACTGAAGATCACTTCAACAGAGTAACGTATAAAATTTTGGGACACGATTACGAATCTTAGATGCCACACACACCAGTGGCTGAGGCCTGCAGCTTCCTACTCTCTCCAGGCAAAGGCAGCTTTGCTGGGCCTGTGTTTAGGAAAGAAATAGTTGACTTCACTGGAGAGACACGTATTTGATCACCACAGTGACAGCGAGAGACAATAACGTGTCATGTTCTCCATGTGAGCGTCTACACCTTACGGATTACTAGAGAGGCAAATACTAAGGCCAGGCTAAGTCTACACACCCAGGACACCTTCAAACCAGATGGATAATCTTGAAATTATATCTGGCAATAATTAAATCAGGTCTCCTTTTCATTTGAATAAGTGTATTGGCTACAACAATACAAATCCAAAAGCGTTCCTATATTAATAACTCAACCTACAGCTCGGTGATTTATCTAAAAGTGTTTATCTTCCTTTCAGTGTAGAAACATTCACCCAAGACCCTCAGAGCAGCTGCTGGCACTGCTTGACTTGTTTTAGCAGGAATTTCATTTAATTAATGATTATGGAAGTTATTTTCCCCCTCCATGAAAGACATGCAATTTTTACTTTTTAAATAACTTTATCAAGAAAGACTTGTTTAATCTTTTTCCCCAATATGGGCAAACAATCTTACACAAACACCATTTGGCCAATAGCTAGCTGGTTTCTAAGCTAAAGAAATAAATTTTAATGCCACAAAAAATTAAGTACATGAGTGAAAAGATCAAGTACATTGCAAAGTTTCTAGTCAGAATTCCAGAGGCTCCTGGTTATGTTGGTGAGCACTCACCCTTCCCTTCCACCATTTGAACACAGGAAAGAAAGAAAAACTAGAGGGAGGCAGCTAGAGCTCATCCCTACCCATTGGGTCACTGCTCTCTGCAAGCCTTTGGCATGAACACGATCTTTTTACCGTGCACTTGTGTTTAGTTATGTCGGTTGTCTTTTCTCAGCTTCATTAACAACTCTGTGACACTTATTCTAAACCCCGTCAAAACTTCACCGAAATGACTCATCTGGAGAGAAAACAATCGTCTCACAAAATGAGAGTGGCAACCATGGAGAAGCCCCAGAGCGCTTGTACTGAATGTCTCCTAGCACATAGCTCACTGCTCTCTGCTGAAGTCCTTACAGACCCTACACAGCCATCAGGCCTCTGCTCCCCCAGGGCCACGGGCACCTGGTCTCTCCATATTCCTCCCACTCAGAGGATGGGCTTCAAATTCTTCTATGTTTAGTGTTAAACAAAATGGGTAAGGGTGGGAAAACCCAGTGACTTTCACAGCTGCTTTCTGAAAGGCCGCAGGAGCTGTCTGTTCTGCCATTTTTATAGGCAGGGTAGAATGGAAAACGAGCATCCTACAAACAGGTGGGACACCTAACACAAAGGTCATTCGTCATGGTTTTATTCTCCTGAAACAACCCACCAGAAGTCAGCGTCTGTCTTATGTTGTGAAATATTAGTTTAAGATGTGCTACGTTCTTTTGTGCTTTGGAATATTTGTTTAATGAGGCAAACATGTATTGCATTCTTTTATGTTGTATTCGTTTAATTCTGTGAAGCTGTGTTACTTTGCCTGCCTAAAACACCTGATAGGTCTAATAAAGAGCTGAATGGCCAATAGTTAAGCAGGAGGGAGAAATAGTTGGGGGCAGAGAGAGTAAATAGGATCCAGAAAAGAAGAGGAGGAATGAGAAAAGGAGAAGGAGAGGAGGACACCAGGGGTCAACCACCCAGCCAGTCATGGAGTAAGAAGGAAAGAAAGATATATAGAATAAAGAGACGTAAAAAGCCCAGAGGCAAAACATAGTTAAAGAGAAATGGGATAATTTAAGTTAGAAAAGCTGCCTAGAAAGAAGCCAAGCTAAGGCCCACCAGTCACAAGTAAGAAGTCTCCGTGTATTTACTCGGGAGCTGAGTGGCAGACCTCCAAAGAATAAAAGAAAGAAAGAGAGAGAGAGAGAAAGAAAAAAAGAAAGAAAGAAAGAAAGAAAGAAAGAAAGAAAGAAAGAAAGAAAGAAAGGAAGGAAGGAAGAAAGAAAACTCCAGTCCTGAGATACAAGACAGGCATAAAGAGAGAGAGAAGGAACAACTCCAGTCCCAGGACACGAGACATGCATAATTCAATGCCTATTTCACCACAGCTCTTTCTCTTTTTCCCCTATCTTTTCTTGGTCTTTAGAGATACTCTCTTAGTATGAGCATATCAGTATTGAAAAGTTCCTAATTGAGTTTTTGAAGAGAATTTCAAAGCTCAGATGGCAGTATCTTTGCTCAGAAAACAAAACAAGAAACAAACCACCACCAAGAAAACGCGCAATCACTGAAGCCCCTTGGCCAAACATTCTAAGTATTGAAATGGAGGCTGGAAGAGTAAGGCCTGATTAGGAATCAGGAAATATGAATGAGGATATTAATTCCCAAGCAAAAGGCTGGGGTTATAGCTTGGAGGTAGAGTCCCTACCTTACGCACAAGGCCCTGGGTTTACTCCTCAATGTTTCAGAAAAAAAAATCTTAATTCTCAAGGGTAGACTCTGATGTTCTAACAAAAGAAAAAGGTATAAAATACCTCTAAGTACATGCCGGCATATGTACACATATACACATGAGCACACGTGCACACACACACACATGCACGAGCACACGCATGCACATACACACACACACCCCTTGTGATACACCACAAGGTCACTGTGCCACGTGGCATCTCTGCTATTAGTTTCTTTTCATGCTGTGAATGGAATTGCATCTAGAGTTTTTCAATATAAAAATTATTTTATTGTAATGACCTCACCAATGAAAAGGCATCATGCAGCTAAATTAAGGCAGCCACTCAAACACCCAATCCAAAAACTCGATGCATCTCAGCAAACTTCTCTATAGTCAGAACAGCTGAATGCGGCAAGTGTTATCCTTGCAAATACGATGACTATAATCCAAACCTTAGAACACACATTAGATCAACAAAACAAACAAACAAACAAACAAAAAAGCTATGCATCATCGTATACAAACAAACAAAAAAGCTATGCATCATCGTATACCCTCATGATCTTAGTATTGGGGAGGTAGGAACAGACGTATCTCAAGACTCCTTGGCCAACTAGCCTTTTTACTAAGTTTCAGGTCGGTGAGAGACTCAGTATCTAAAAACTGGTAGACAAAGCCTGAGGAATGACACCTGGGATGGTCCTCTGACCTCCACATTCACACACATACATATGGGTGCACAAACACACATACACACATAAGCACGTATTCTCTCTCTCTCTCTCTCTCTCTCTCTCTCTCTGTGTGTGTGTGTCGTCTCTCTCTGTCATACCTACATGCATACAGAAGCACCGATGGAATTCAAACAGTCTGGAATTGAAGAGGCAACCCTGGAGGAACTAAATTTGCTGAGGAGCATACAGGAAATGTTTCACCGTCTTTGAAAATCCTCTGTAATCTAAAACTGACTTTCTCTTAATTATAGAACAAGTTTTTGGCAATATGTGCATATCACGGGCTAAAGCAAGATTTGGGAAAATGAAAAGAGTTTGCAAACACTGGAGTCGGGAAATCGCGGTAGAAGACTCCTGAGGAACAAGGCTGGCAGGAGTTTAAAGGAGTTGGGAGGTGTTGACATGTTCTCTGATGCGATGTCTTTTAGACTCTCACTAAGGAACTCAAGCTCAACAACAAACCAGCAGATTGGAGTAAGACAAGAAGTCAGATCAAAGCACTCAGGGAAGGGACCAAAACATTTTAATGTTCTTTCTTGACTAGAGAAAGCTGAAAAATATAGTAACCAACAAAGGCCCCTTGTATGCAATGACATGGATTATTATTAAGGTGGCTGCTAAACTTGCATTTCCCAAGTCCAAAAAAAAAATAGCGCAGAGTCTAAGTGCTGAATTGCTAGCATGTAGCCTTGGCTGTTATCTTCTTTACCTGCCATGCAATAGCCACCCTGCATGCCTTCTCTGTGGTTTCTGGAGTCACTTCTGAGGTCCAACTAATTCTTACTGTACTGAACATCTCTCTGCAGTGTTTAGTGGGCAAGTGGCATATAAAGATATTTATTCTTCAACTCATATGTACTGCCCAATTCTTTATTCATTTCCTTAGCCTCAGTAGCATCAGGAGTATGTTGTATGAATACTACATCCATTGAAAGCAGAAACTAGACCATTAGGAAATTTTAAAAAGTTATAATGAGAGCAGTAATTGATGCCTGTCGTGTTGTTGGAGAATAAGAGAAGGGAGCTGTGATACTAAATCTTGACAGTCAATTAGAATCTCCCAGAAGATGCACCTCTGGTCATATGAGGTTGTTTCCATGGAGATTTACCCCAGAAGGGAAAACACCTATTCAATGTGGACACCACTAGACCCATGGAGTGGTGTTCCAGGCTGAATAAAAAGGGACAGGAAAAGAGGGAACGAGTTGACATATACGTTCATCTCTCTCAGCTTCCTGACCACAGATGCGACAGACATGCCACCTGCTTGACATTACTGCCACCAAGTTATAGCCACTCCTTTGGCCACACCTTCCAAGCCCCGAGGGTTGCACTCTTAAACTGTGAGCCAAAATAAATTCTTCCTGTCTTGTACTGCCTTTGTTAAATATGTTACAGTATTAAGAAATGCCACAAATACAGGCACCCAACTTTAGGCTGATGGATTAAGAAATGTCATCTGAGTTCAGAAGAACAACCAGATCTTAACTGACCCAAGAGGAAAGACTTGGTCATATACATCTCAATATTTTAAAGCTAGAAGTTAGTAAAAAGCAGGTACTAGTATGTAATGATAATCAATAGTAATATTGATAATATGAATTGAGACAATACCAGTGTCCTGAGTCCAACAAACAAAACTGAACAAGGCAGAACTCTTACACATAAGAAGTTTTTTGAGAATTGTTCTGTTCTTCAGCTTCATAATGCCAGCTGGAATTTCTGGGACATTCCTGGCCTTCGATAAATGAAGGTGTTTCCTACAACACTCCACGTCCAGCCCAGCACCAAGACCTGAGAGCTCTTATTTCACAATAAGCCTCGTCTCCGGGTTCTTCCAAAACCTTGTCATTTCTTTAGCATTTCCCACAGATTTGTACGGGATTGATTATCAGTTTCCCAAGTCCTACCCTCTTACGGCAGCCCAGATAGAAAAGCCAGGTCACTGGTCTGTTCCTTGCTTGGTCTCCTTTTTGCCTGAGTCGATTTACTCAGTTGCTGCCGATTCCTTCACTGATTTCAGAGCCAGTGTTTTCAGGCTTACATCTTGAACTCAGGACGAGGAGCCCTTCAGGAACTGGGTTGTTCACCTCTCCTGTGAGAGACTGCCACTGTAGGACCACTCCAACTGCCAAGGTATCCAGCCTCCAGGACTGTAGAACACTCAGGTTCTCAGTCTTCTAGCTGTGAGTAACAACTGTTTGTTTTACTGTTTTTAATAAGCTGGTTTTATAAATTCTTGAATACACAATGCACACACACACACACTCAAACACACACACCATTGGTTCTGTTCCTCTAGAGAACCCTGACTAATAATACATAGTCCAGCAGCTGCAGAAGTCAAGGCATGAACTTGGAGGCAGGAACTGAAGCAGAAGCCATGGACGAAGGCTATTGACAGACTTGCCTTTCCTGACTTGCTCGGCTACCTTTTTCAGACAGTCCAGGTTTACTTGCCTGAGGATAACACAACCCACGGTGTCTTCCACATCAACCAGCAATTGAAAAAACACCTCACAAACACAATCCGATGTGAACAATTTTTTGGTTGAGTGTTATTTTTGCCAAGTAGCTCCAGTTTCTGTCAAGTTGACACAATGTAACAAGCACAGAAGTTCTCTTCATTGGGGTCACAATTCACTGAGCTCCTGGAGAGAGCTTGGTGATAATTTACTAGAGCCCTCTGGTAGAGATGGTAAATAAACACTCAACTCAAGTATACTATAAACTGTATATAGGATAGCATGGCAGGCTGCAGTGAGGTGAGGAAAAGACTTAAGTCATAGGAAGGAAATGTAGGAAGACATCATGGTGACCCATGCCAACAGATTAGAGCCAAAAGGGAGGAGGCAGCATGGGGTCTATTGGAAGAAGCAGCAAACAAGACAAGAGCAGATGCTTAGATTTCACTTCTTTACTTTGAACAGTTATGGAAACATTATGATAGAGTATGCAGGTGTACACCTCCACAAGGTTTAGTTCATAACCACTATTGGAAAAAGAGAAAACACTGCAGGTTCCACAGAATCCTCCCTTTAGGCTCACTCCAGCCTCAAAGAAAGTCATTAACATTCTGTCTCCCTAACTGAGCTTTGCCTACTTATCCTTATAAATGGAATCCTACTGCCTGTACCTGGTTTCTCTTCCTCAAGACTACTGTGTCTAAATGATCAATCTACACTCACGCATACATATGCAACAGACATACATGTGTCATCCCTTTTCACATGAATAAATTATATTGCCCTCTCAGCTATGGTTGGATATTTTGGGTGCAACTTTTGGGTGCTACTAAGTTAATGCTTTAGTAAATAATTTTGTAATCCTTGGTGTACATGAACATGTATCTAATACACACATAGAATTCTAATTACTGGGTCACAACAAATACATATATGCTTAATTTAGCAGTCTTTTATCATGGCTCTGTGAATTAAAGTCTTACCAGGAGTTATAACATAGATGATCTTTATTTTCATTAACATTTTGGATGCTATCAATCATTTTAATATCAGCTGTTTGAGGGTTATATGGTATAAGGCACAAATTTTGTACAGTCTTGATATCTGATGACAAGGGTCATTTAGATACTTTGTTATTGTTGTTGTTAAGTTCCTGTTCAATGCCATGCTCACTCTTCTGTTGGGTTGTCTGTTATTACTAATTTGTAGATACTTTATGTACTTTATATGGATATAAATCTTTCATAAGAGTATAAATTGAAAGCATGGCATTCTAGTCTGTGACTTGTCTTTACCCTCTGAATGTAATTTTCTAGAGACAAAATGTTTAGTTTCACTGTGGTCTAATTTATTCATCTTACTAAGTTGAGATTATTAAAAATGCTTAAGATTTTTCTTCCTGGCCCAAATTAATGAAGATTTTTTTCATTACTGATTCTTCAATTTATAATTTGTCTATAACTCACATTAAACTGACAATTGTTGATGATTTGAAAAACAAAGCAAGATACATTTAATTGTACACAGGCCTGTTCCTACAGTTTCATGCCTATCAGTTGCTCTATTTGTCCATCCTTGCACCCGGACCACAGTCCTATTAGTTACTTTTCTGTTGCCATTGACTATGTCGACTATGAACAAGTCAACTTATTGAAGAGTTTTGATGGAGGAAGGTCATTGGTTAAAAAATAAAGAAACTGCCTTGGCCCTGATAGGTTAAAATTTAGATAGGTGGAGTAAACAGAACAGAATGCTGGGAGGAAGAGGAAGTGAGCTCAGACATCACACAGCTCCTCTCAGAGCGAGACACCATGAAGCAAGCTGCCAGGTCAGACATGCTGACTCTTTCCCAGTAAGACTGATGCTACACAGATTACTAAAAATGGGTTAGGCAAAATACGAGAATTAGCCCGTAAGAGGCTAGAGCTAGTGGGCCAAGCAGTGTTTAAGTGAATACAGTTTGTATGTTGTTATTTCGGGTAAAGCTAGCCGGTGGCGGGAGCTGGGTGGCGGAATGCAGCCCCACCGCTCCTACTACAGAGTTTATTTTGGCTTATGGTTCCAAAGGGATAAGAGTTTGTGATGGCAAAGTTGCAGAACAGTGGGAAATGACAGGAATGACAGCAGAAACGGTAAGATGAGAGCTCACACACAAAACCACAATCACTAAGCAGTGATGGAAAGTGGAGGTGTCCTGTCTTTAACATCTCAAAGCCCTGCCCTCCTCTAGTGACATACTTCCTCTAGCAAGGCCACCTCCTAAACTTCCCTAAACAGCGCCACCAACGGGGGAACAGGCATTCAAATACATGAGCCTACGAAGTCATTCTCATTCATACCACCACAGCACAGACTTAATGAGTTCATCTTTATTATAAGTGTGGATGTCCCCAACCAGTCTTCTTCATGCTTCATCCCTGTCTGGTCTGGTCTTGAACTTCTGCTTTCCATATACATTTCAGAATCACATTTTAGCATGCATACATACATAGACAAACTTGCTGAGATTTTCATAGGAATTGGATCTGATGGAAAATTTAAGAGCTTTTTTTTTTATTAAACATTCCTAGTGTTTGATATTTTATGATAATATAAATTAGACCATCTTTACTTTGGAATTATTTTTGTATTCTTAATTTTGCAAGATGACCTTTTATCCAGTGAGCCTGACAAGTCCAAGGACATTGCTCATTTGTTAACTATATCTACTGTTTAGCTTGGATCTTTTAATGTTCCTAGTTACATTGTCTGCTAATAACCAATAACTTCCTTTTAAATTCTTATTTTAAATGCCTTGTTTAAATCTGAGTGTGTTACCTCTCGTATCTAGTAAAATAATTAATTTATATATAATATCTATAATTTACCTTGGATTTTCAAATGTGAACAATCACATCATCTGATACCAACAACAATTTTCTTCTTTTTAATTATTATAATTTTTATTTTTCTCACCTGATTGTATTGCCTACAAGTTTTCATATAATGATGGATAGAGAGGATGACATATGCATAGCTCTCACATAATTCATGCAGATAATTTTTAATATTTCATCATTACATGCAATTTTTTAAAAGAAATCCATTATCAGAATATTAAAGGTTTTTTTTTTTTTTTGCGGGGCTTAGTTGGTTGGTTGGTTGAGACAGGGTTTCTCTGTGAAACAGTCCCGGCTGTACTGGAACTCACTTTGTAGACCAGGGTGGCCCTGAATTCACACAGATCTACTGTCTCTGCCTCCCAAGTGCTGGGATTAAAGACATGCAGCATCATAGCCCAGCTTAAAGATTGTTTTTGTTTGTTTGTTTATTTTTCTAGTTGAGACTTTTATCATGTATGAATACTTGATCTCATCAAATAACCAAATACTTCACTTTTTCTTCACCTGTTGTCTTTCGGGGAGTCAAGGAATCAGTACCTGAAGCATCATAGTCACATCATAACCATACACAGAGCAGAGAGAAACGAATGCACGCAGGCTTCTCTACTTCATCCATGCTTGTCTGCTCTCACATAGTCGAAGGCCCAGATCCAGAGCATGGGAC
>JABTXL010012609.1:13492287-13539720 GCA_025134845.1 Neodon shergylaensis | reverse complement strand
GCAATGGCCAGGAGAGATCACAAGAAACAAGAAGTCAGATGAGATGACCAGGCAGGGGTTAAGCAAAGAGCCATGGGCCAGAAAGAGTCAAACTCCTGGAAAAAACAAAGACTGGAAACATCCTTGGGGGCCCAAAGATCCATATCCTTTGGTGTAGGACACAGGGTCTAGGATACAGGGAAGCTGTATGTTAAATGTGAAACCTGGGAGGAGTGGAGGTGCTTAGGCAGAGATCAGGGAAGACGGGAGAAATCATTTTGCTTTAGGTACATTATTAATCATCTAATAGAGTCCTGACATCACACTGAGTGTTTCATATTCTATAGAGATCCTGCAGAGAGCTAGGAAAAGATTTATTTCTCTTCTCTCTGAGTTTTGGTTGGGTCCTCTTTTCCATCTCTTTCAAGTGAACTTAGGTCATGAAACTTTCTTTGGCTAATAGATATGGGCTTTACAGATGCATCCCTTGTGGGTAGATGCTTCAGGAGCCGTCTCTAGATTCTCTTAGCTTCAATAGGGGCAAAGACCACTAGGATGGGCATTTCTTTCCATCCATCAGGAAGACTCAGAAGAGGAGGAATCCTCCCAGCCTGCACAGATGAGGAAGGTGATGCCTGTTGCATAGAGGACATTTGTTCCTGAAATATAGAGACTATCCCATTTAATCACCATTGCAAAACCATGACTTTTAAATGTGACTGTATATGTTACATACTTTAAGCTTTCACCTATAGTTGCCATATTTGCTGAAAATGATACAAAACCCAAACTCAGGTTTGTCGCACCAGAACCTTTCCTTACAATCACTTTAGCTAGACCCAGTGGTCTGCACAGGGAAGAAAGCAAGGCTGCTGCTTCTTCCCCATAACCTGGAAACTCACACAGCTGGCATAAAACCAAAAAAGAGTGGAGCAGACTCACCTCACCCTCTTCCCAATCGAAAAGTATAGCAGAAAGCTCAAGAACAGTAGAGTGCCACATGTCATGCTGTCCTCTGAGAAGATCAAGAGCTTCAAAGGGACCCAGACTAGGGAGATTCCGGGGCTGGCTCCTGCCCAGGTTGCTTTACTAAACCACAATCCTTTATATTATTTCTCCTCAAGAAAATACTAGAATCCCACAACAAATATGATAGTCATTGCTTTTCTCTCATGCCACAGGAATTCTAGAACAGAACAAGACGCAAAACACTGTAAGCCAGTGGTTCTCAATCTGTGGGTCGCGACTCCTTTGGGGAGGTCTCATATCACAACATCATGATATTGCAGTGACGAAGTAGCAACAAAATGATATTATGGTTGGGGGGTCACCACAGCACAAGAAACTGTATTGAAGTGTTACATCATTAGAAGGGCTAAGAATCAATGTTCTAAGCTCCAAGAGCATCACTCACAAAAAGCAAGACAATATTCTGCATGCAACCAAAAATTTAATTTTCCTCAAATGCTGAGTTTGAAGTTCAGAGTTCGGGGCATGTAACATTCCTTCTTACACATTCTAACTGTGCTTTAGGAATAAAAAACTCCCTAAATATATTCATATCTTTTAGTTGGCTAAGCCAGGTTTTTGAGACAGCATCTTGTTTTGTAGCCCAGACTGGCTTTGGACTACAGATAATGTGGCTTCAGCATCCTGAAGGCTGGGATCACTGGACACACGACACTATGTCTGATCACGTATTTATTTTCACTCTGTGGCCCCAGTTGACTCAGGACCCACTAAGTTGCCCACACTGTCCCTGCCTACTCAGCACGCCTGGTGCTGGGACTATAGGCATGCAACCATCACAGCCTTCTATGTATTTACAAATCTTCATTTTAAGTATCAGCTAACTAATGATAGGAATCAAGTTTAAGATCAATTGAATGTATTCCAATCCAACTCATGTCGCTTTCTTTTTGCATAACCTGAGATCCATCGGATGTCTTTCAGCCAAAGTAAGAGATAAATTACTCTCACTTTTAGCAAAGTGGGTAGAAATATATTATTTAGCTGTCACTTTACACGGTGTTATTGACTTTCAGATTAATCTGTGCCTCTACAGCCTGGCTAGAATCCACACACTGCCGCTTTTCATCTCGGGGAATTCCGTTACTTGTGATGACTAAATGTATGTGTCATTTGGAGCCATAATTTATTTATTCTTTTAATATTTAGATTGGCTTTCAAAGCACCCAAATAACTGAATAGGCTGCTTCCAGGCATCTGGTCTCCATCATAATTATTTCTTCATTTATTTCAACGTAATAGAAATGGTGGTAATCTTTTTGATGAGACAGACAAGAGGGTTTTAGACAGAGGCGTGGTTTGTAAGCCACCTTCGACTTTCTATGATACCTTCAACTTGCTCCCTGCAGCAACTAAACTAAAAGGTGCCACATAGCTTCAGCGTGCTCTTTACAGTGAACTTAATATTGATATGTTCATGCTTTCTGTAGCAACTATATGCCAGGTCACATTGGTTATGGGCTTTTAAATCTCACGTGCTGAATTATAAACTAACAGCAATCTGCCTAAACATCATAGCTTACAAAACAGGATATATAAGTATGAGTGCTTGAATTTGAATAAAATTGTATCTGCATATGACTAACTCTTCATAACATGTGCATAAACACTAACTCTTTAAGATGTCAGTATTTCAAAGGGGTCAGAGAGTAAACCAAAAATAATTTGAAACAAAAGCTCCATTTCTAATTCAAGGTAAATATAGAAGAAGCAAGAATCAACATCTCATATAAACATAGTTTTAAAGGCAAAGTAAATGACACTCTGATTTAAACATCAAATGGGGCACATGATTTTCTTTAATCAATGCAATGCTCTTTAGGGCATCTAAGGGAGGGAAAGTGCAGATGCTCACACACTTGTGAGCATAACCAGACCTCCTTCGCTTCATCTCTCATCCCAGGAGAGCTGAGCATCCCACACTTACAGCAGAAAGGGGAAGCTGCTGTGGTCCACTAGGTAGACCTGATACTTTGAATGCAAAACAAAAAGTGGGAGAGCATTTCAGTAGAACGCACGCAGCAGCATCTGTGACTCGGGATGACACACTCACAGAAGGTTGCACTATTGATTCTCAGTAAAAGTATAAAAGCAATGAGCCAGCCTAAAGCAACCACTGCAAATGAACACAGTTCTGATGAAACGAAAATGAAGCACGTTCCATCGCCACTCCGAGGCCTCAGGCTGGGGCCAGGTTTCTCACGAGCACCCAGAGCTAAATCTCTCGAAGATGCTGTTTCTCTCGATCCTCTACCAACTCCAGACATTACTGGTCCCTTCAAACATCATCCTGGAGCGAGCATTTTAAAACAGGTACTGCTGTTACCTTTTCCAACAACCAACTTGCACTTGCAGTTCTTACAATCCGCGACTGCCCCTGTTTTAAGGACCCAAGGCATCCTTTTGGTTCTCTCCACACAAAACAGAGCCTGTTACTCAGCTCAACTAGGAGCTTTAAATAAGGGCTTAAGAATTAGTCATTCGTGTGACTTAATCAGGTCCTCAAAAAGGCACGGGCTGTCCTTTCTGCTCCTAACAGAAATACCCACTTCCACGCTTCTTTCCAGGGACACTGTTGGCGAGGCAAAGCTCGGAAAGGGCTTTAGGGGCCAGATGGGATTCAGGTGGGTACAGCGCTGAGGGAAGCAAGTTTCAGGAGTTTCCCGTCTTATCTTTTTGATGTGGTGTCATAAATACGAGGAAACCTCCACATTCCACTAAGGGACTCAGTTTGGACTCTGCAGGTCTGCTAGGGGTGGCAGCAGTTTCTCTTCCTGTTGCTGGCACACACTTGGTTTCATTTCAATGTTTGGTTAAGGAGATATTGTCGGGTCAAATGTTTAAGTGTGGATTCCCAAAAGGTCCTTGTTGAAGGACTTTTCTTCTTTCTAGAATGACCCAGTCTTAGGGATTCAACACCAGAGTCAAAGACAGAAGTCCTCACCCAGGAGAGAAAAGGGATTGGGGGTGGCTGGGGGGGGGCGGGGATTCACACCCGCTGTGTCCCACTCTGCTGAGGAGTGACAAATAGCTGGGGACCTTTGGTCTGTCCATTCTCAGCACAGAAGCTCTCTCCACTTAGGCTCAGGTTGGAAAGCTCCCTAAAAGCTCCTGCTAGCGTCCCAGCATACACTGCCAAAAGCTCTTTATCGCCAACGACAACTTTATTGCAGCGTTTTTGTAGTTTCTGCACCGAGTGAAACGGCTCCAAAGAACCAGTAAACATCCCACTGAAACCCTCCTCGAGCAAAGCCCAGTCCCTTGCAACCAACCACTCTTCTCACAGGTACCCCAAGAACACAATACACAGGAACCCTACAGTGAAGAACAATTCAGGAGGTCTCCCGGATGCCAGAGCTGGGGTACCTGAAAGCGAACCTTTCTTTTCGCCATGCAATTGAGTCATTAAGCAAAAAATGTGCAGGGCTGACAGAGGATACAGGCAACCTGGCTCTGGTGGCGGGCCTCCCGCTGGGGTCCCCATTAGGGTCCCTACACTTCTAGCGCTGCGTGCTGCAACCCCTAGCCCCCCAGGAACCAGGGTCCTTACATGTTCCAGCTTATCTTTTCTTCGGAGCCAGACGCTGGCGCTGTAGTCCTGCTGCTTGACACTGCTGTAGAAGTTCGCGCCCACTCGGGTCAGGCTGGGCGAGGGCTCCTTGGGGCGGCTTTTCAACCTCATCTGCTCGAAGCCCTCGTGGGGGGAGGCCGAGAGCCACTCGTGCTGCCGGATCTCCATCCTGACATGACCAGGCGGCGGCCCGGCGCTCAACCCACTCGGGATGGGAGCAGGGCGCCGCCGGCGAGCGAGAGGCCAGGCGGTTGGTGAGATGGAACTGAAGGCGAGAGCTGGGAGCACCGGGTGCAGATCGCCCTCGGAAAGCACGGGTGCCGATCGCCCGAGGGGTGCGCAGCGTGCAGGCTGGAGGCACAGGAGCGGGGACAGAGGGGAGAGGGACAGAGGAGGGAGGGTTTCACAGGGCAGGGGATGGGGGAGGGGGCGGATGGGGGGACCGGACAAAGGGAGACCGGGAAGGAGTGGATGCCTGATCCCGAGTGGAAGAAGTGAGGGTACAACGGAGGTGGCCGCGACGTCGCCTGCCGCTGCGGTCCCGGTCCCGGTCCCGGGCGGGAGCTCCGCTTGCGGCTGCTCCGCACCAACTGGAACCCCGGCCCCGGGGCGGGCGGACGGCGGGGGTGGGGTGCGGTGGGAGGGGCCCGGCGGCCGAGCTGGAGCCCGCAGGTTGATGCAGTAAGGAGCCGCCCGAGGGAGGCGAGCGCTGAGTCCGGCCGCCGCCCTCTGCGCGCGCCTGTCCCCAGCCCGCCTGCCTCGCCCTTGCCCTCGCCCGCGCGGGTTCACGCCGACAAACCACCGAGCGGCTAGGGAAGTGAGCGCCGTCCGCGCGCGATTGTGGCCAGGGCTCCGGAGGACACTCTGGGAAGCCACCACCACCGCCCCGCACCACTCTAGTTCGTTCTGATTCTACTGTCTCTACCCTTGCTCAGAAAGTTCACCAACTTCCCATCTTAGGAGCCCAGACATCTCACCCCAGGGGACTTGGCCGAAAGTCCCCCCAGAAAATGGTTTGGAGGACATGTATTTTTGTGAATCTTGCACTGTACTTCATCTGGGGTTGGTGCGAAGTATGCCTCTCTACCAGCGAGGGCAGCCCTCTCCTGTCCTGCTTGTTGGACCTGCCTCTCAGCCTTCAGTGTCCCCCTTGAATAAGGCTCCTGGAGGCTGGCTGTCAGGACCTGAGACCCCGGGAGAGGCCACCCAGCACCAACCTACACCGTATACTTGGGCTCTGTTCTTAGGTGTGCGTCCCTGGGTCCTGTGCGGTTCTCTCTGCTGTTTCTAGGCTCACAAGGGCTTTACCCCCAAACCCAGTCCAAAGCAACCAAGCCTGAGGATCAAGGTGGCTAGTCAATAATTGAATTTTAAATTATCTTTCGCTTTTTTTAGCCAATGGCTAAAACATTTTTTTTAAAGCAGGAAACGGAACCTTAACTAGTGTTAAGGATTTGTGAGGTCCATTTAAAAGCCTAGAAATTCAATATAAATTTCAGGAGCACCCTGGGGGTGTTGAAAAAGCTGCAGAGGGCAAACTTCTTTAACCCTTGGAGTACCCAATCACCAACATTCTTTTAAAAAAATATTTTTATTGAGCGATATATTTTTCTCCATTTCCCTCATTTCCTCTCCTCTCCCTTTTACCCTCTCCCAAGGTCTACACACTCCCAATTTACTCAGGAATCTTGTTTTTTTCTACTTCCCATGTAGATTAGATTCATGTATGTCTCTCTTAGGGTCCTCTTTTTTTTTTCTAGGTTCTCTAGGATTGTGAATTGTAGACTGGTTTTTCTTTGCTTTATGTCTAAAAGCCACTTATGACTGAGTACATATTATATTTGTCTTTCTGGGTCAGGGTTACCTTACTCAATATGTTTTCTAGATCCATCTATTTGCCCGCAAATTTCAAGATGTCACTTTTTTTCCACTGTGTAGTACTCCATTGTCCAATCTCCAACATTCTTGCTCAGACAAAGGCTTCACGGAGAGACATTTCAAGTTGGAATCTGCCAGACTTGTGAAGACAAGGGTCTCCTATCTATTCTGAGCCCCATTTTATAAGAATGGCTGGTGGTGGGGTGTGCCAGGGTCACTACTTCTCTACCAGACTCTCGTGACCAGGCCCTGGCTCACACTGCCTCTCCAAATGCTATGCAAAAATAACGGTTGAGATGGGATCCCTTGAGTAGTTCATGTGAGGAAGAAGCAATGGAATACAAGCACACGGTTTTCAACGCTGGCGTCTAAACTACTGGAGAGAGTGACTATGAGTTATTACTAAACCTTAGAGCCAATTCGACAAGATAAATGTTATAAAGCCCCCTTTCCAGGAAGGATCTGAGATTGAAGGAGAAACTGCACTTTCAAACACAAGCCCTTGAGTCAGGCTTAAAAAATTGTGGAGGCTAAGTTTATAGTTCATTGCACAACTGTTTACGGAGCAAGACAAGGTCTTGGCTCCAGTCCCTACAATAATAGATTGAGAATAATCTACATTCCGTTGTATAGTATCTTCCATTGTATACTACAAATAATCTATCATATTAATCATCATCTCACTGTTTTTACATTACAATTTTTAAATATAAGTACACAGTTCAAATGGATACAATTAAATATAATGGATACACACTGATTGCCTTTCTGCACAGAAAGCAACTATTTCTCTCTGGGATGATGCTAAAGATAAATATGTAATTTCCACACCTTGACATGTGTCAGATAGCCAATTCAGAGTAATAATGAAGTATCTCACTGCAGAAGAATTTGAACAAATGGTTTCCTGATCAAGCCAGAGTCATATTTTTTTTATAAATTATGCTTTTATAGGTGAAAATACTAGGGAAGTGTCTATTATCCCCAATTTTTCAAGACTGCAAAGACAGTGTGTGTTTCTTGCTACATACACGTGACAGTAAAGTACTGAATTAAGCATTGTTATCAACTCACAGGTAATGACTCCTGGGTTCAAAAACGATCAGGCAGCGCTTCATGCTATCCCTCATTGGCATGCCATATCAGGCGTAAAATGGACTCGCCGAGTCTTTGCACTTTTCCTCACAGGCTTTTCTCCTTTTGTTGGCTCTTCTTCAAGCTGATTGTTTGTGACATAAGTGTGGAACTTTCCAAGTGGTGTCCGAAAGAACACTATATCAAATTGAATTTGATCTCAACCATTGGAAGGAAGAAAAATATTTCTGAAGATGACCAGTTAGATAGATTGCAGCACTGGACAGAATATTAGGATAGGATTAATATTATGGAACGTGCAAATTAGTCCCGGAACACTTATTTCTGAGCATTTGCACAGCTGTGTGGCCTGCTGAATTCAGTGTAAACATTATGTGTAATTTATCCTACTAGCCCACTGACTTCTTGCAAGCTGGAGCTAGGCATGCATGATCCTTTACTCTGCGGATAGTGCCTCGCTGACAATAATCACACAATGAAACGTGGAGAATAGATTGATGAATGTCAGCAGCCCATAATCCACCTTTGCTTCTTTTTTCTTTGAGAGAATGCAAATTTAATACTCGGAGTGTAGGGCCCCACTAGATGGCTCAGTAGGTAGTGGCACTTGCCACCAAGCTTGACAACGAGAGCTCAATCTCTGAAGTGTACGCGGTAGAAGGAGACAGCTACCTCCTGCAAGTTGTCCTCCACAGGCCCACCATGGGACCCCACCCCCATGCACAAGCAGAATATTATATAAGTAAAATATTCAGATTTTAGAACCACCGTCTTTAATTTCTTAGTTCTAACTGTTTTAGTTATTTGGTTTCCCATTAACTTCGTGTTCATAAAGTAAATAGGGATGTATTAGTCAGCTCTCTGTTGCTGTAAGAAAAACCCGAGGAAGTCAGCATGAAGAGAGGAAAGGCTTGATTAGGTTCAGAGTTGGAGGGCTTCATGATTTATTGCCTTCATTGTTAGGGGCCTGCTGTGAAGAAGCACATCTCAGCAGAAGGCAAGCTGTTTGCCTTGCAGTGGGGAAGCAAAGCAAGAGAGAAGCAGCAGCTGAGGCCCCCACATCTCCTTTAATGGCATCCCTCTAAAGACCGGAATACTTTCACACGGGCCTCCATTTCTTAAAGGTCCACCACTTCTAATATGGCCAGAGGCCGAGGCCCAAGCCTTTAAATAAGCCATTTAAGTTTTCAAGGAACTCTTACTTAAAAGCACACTGGAGGCCTGACTGCCGCTCACTCCAATGATTGCCATGGGAATAGGGTGAGAAAATACTGCATGAGCTACAGAGCTCTTCCTGTTCTTGGAAACTCTAGGCACCAGAATGCCCTCCGTGTTATTGTAATGATAGCAGTCTGTCCCCTCAACGGTTGTACCACTTGAGTGCCTGCAACTGTTTAATGCAGAAACCGCATTCAGCCGCAAACTCACATCTCACTGATATTTGTATTTATGCTAGGAATACTTTATCTTAGCTGCATCTATACTTTAAAATCACATGGAATAGCAAATAAAACACATATATATTGATTTCAAACCCAAGCTTAAAAGGTGTCCTTGACTAGGACATGTTAATAATTGTATTAATTTAGCTATTCTGCATGGACACGGAACCTAAGAAGCAACATGTTGAGAAGTGACAGCATCCTGTGAAAACCCTCTCTACTTTGGTGATACCTGATATCTCCACCCTCTCTATATCTATGGCATGTGCTCACTCCATCTATCATAGCCCTTCTAAGGGGTAGATCAATGACCTGCAAGCGCTCTTGCTATTTGCTAGCAGTTCCATCCCCCCCTCCCCCGGCGGTAGGAAATTAAAGTTGAGGGACATTAAATAACTGCTCAAATCCGTTGTCTAATAAGTCACAATGTGAGATGTAAAAGGCCAATTCATGGATTTAACGATTCTTTCTCCCATCATTCCAGATGGAAATCCTCAGAAAATTATTTCTTAGTGTATATGCACATGTGCGTGTGGGTACACACGTGTGTGGGCCTGTGGAGCCCAAACATTGACACTGGGTTTTTTTCTCAATTGCTCTCCACCAAGGTCTTTTCAATGAGCCAGGACTCAGCAGTCTGGTTAGACTACCTGGCCAGTGAGTCCATGGCATCCACCTGTCTCTGCTGTTCTCCTAGAGTTGTGTGTGGATACCTATGCAAACCTCCAACAGCCAGCTTTTGATATGGGTGCTGGGCATCCAAGCTCAGGTCCTCAAACCCTTGACCCACTGACTCACCTTCCCAGCCCACTTCTCAATGATGGCATTTTAGAGATTTTTTTCAGTGTAGTATGTGGTTGTTATATTTTTTTTTTACATATGTATTTTCATCAAGTACTACTGGATTCTGTCAGAGGCTTACCACTAATGAATAAAAAATTTCAATAATTAGATCTTCCCTGATAAATCGTAATTATTTTTACACTATGCAAGTCTGTGCAGAAACACTGGCCCAAGAATGACTCTCCTCTTTGTTATCAAAGAACATATGTAACCGCTAAAATGGCATTGCTTCTCAAAATAGATGTTAATTATAAGCTTATTTCAGTAGAAAATTTAAATGAAGCACTCCTATTTGAACAAAATTAAAATATCCCCAGATTCAAAATGCTTTCTGAATGGATACGAAAAGCATTCATACTCACTGAGAATTGTGTTTTATTTTGCATTATTGTCTTTATTTAAAATGTTACTTTTGGCTAGGTAGAAAATAAATTTCTAAAAGATGTTAAATTACAAATAAAATAGGTCTGTCTACCTACAACTTGGGAGTCTGTGCTACGTACTGTGTTGGCTGTTCTTTGAAGGCAGCCTATCAACTAATTGTCACACAACTTCTACAAGGTAAACAGAATTATCCCAGTGTGTAAGAATCTGCTTTTTGACCTTAGAATAGTGCAGACTGTATGATTTATGAATAGAAGAAATTTATTTAGCTCTTGGCTCTGAAGGGTGCACAGGTCATGTAGGAAGAGGGATTTCGTGTGGCATCGGAACAGAAGGTGAAATTCTGCATGAAGGCTAAAACCCACAGAGTAGAGTTGCTGTTGTAGCCCCTTCTCATAATAACAAACCTCTTCTGTCTATGCTAGTTTTACATACAATCCAACCAGCTCTTATTGGGCCACCTCCCAGTATCATTGTATCGGGGATCACACTTCTAATAATGAATTGGGGAGGTGCCTTTCAGACTCATCCTACAAATGAGGAAACAAAGACTCAAGGGGTGAAAAGCACTATGACTGTTACAGGGGCTCCATTCCAAGTGCCTTTTCACAACCAGGCTTCTGCTGGCTGGAGAGCCCCAATGGTGACTTCCTGGGAGGCAAGGAGTATTGGAAGGACATCTAAGTCCCACAGTGAGGTCCAGGCACAGTAAATTTCAACAATGATGTGGCGCTTACAATCTTCTCTACACAAGAAGAACCGAGTCACAAAGCCCTGGAATGTTCCGAGGTTTGCCCAGCTCAGTGGACAAGGATTCTCTGTGGAGAATGAAATAGTTGCTAACGTCTGGTCACCAGCTGGAACAGGAAATGTAACAATGCCTTCCTGGAAGCAAATACATGAAGGAGGTAATTGAAAGAGTTAACCAGATGATACAGCACACCTCAAAGTTTCCAGTAAGGAGCACTATATTTCAGTTCGCCCAGCTCATAGTGCAGACGGATTATCAGACAACTGATTAAGCTAGCTTGGTCTTTGTGCTCATAGCCTGGGAGTTATGATTAAATAATTGTGAAACATTGAGTACTTCGAAGTTATTTCCCCTGATAGTCTAAATTTCATTTTAATTATTTAGTGCATTAGCCAACTTTTGATGACTGTAACAAAATACCTAAGAAATTAATTTAGAAGCGTAAAGGTGTGCTTTGACTGAAGTTTTGTAGTTAAAGTCCATGATCAAGGAGCTTCATTGTTTTGGATTTCAAGTGGGAGACCGGAGTGGTGAGAGGTGGGGACTATAAGGCAGAGCGAAATAACTTACATCACTTGTGACACAAGCCCTTTCAAGGATGCACCCACAGCGACCTAAGATCACTGGTTAGACTTCACCTTCTTCGCCTTTATCCCTTCCAAGACACCATGCTGGGTATAAAATTGTTATGCACAGCTTTTTATGGCCTATTCAACATGCAAGCTACAGCAGTACCTAGGATGATCTTCATATTTGGCATGGTACCCAGCACTTCCAGCTCAACAACGAGGAAGGACTATATATTTGTATGTATCTGTGGATCTCTGAAACTGATATCTAGTGTTAAATCAAGTGAGGTGAAAATGGTGCAGTGGTGCACACTGACTGAGTGTGCACATCCCGCACACTGGATGCTGGCTGGGCTCACCTTCAGAGCTTATAAAACTTCCCTTCTGCTTTAAGAGCCTGTTGTTATTGAGAGGAACAATATAGAATTGATGTCATAAAGCAATCCGAGCATCTCTGACATTCACCATCTGTGCTAAAGAGGGACCTGCTGACTCCTCAGAATGTCAACATTCCTGACACATGGAGTAATTGTTCCTACAGTAAATCACTTAAACAAGTGCAACCCAATGCTGTGTCTTAGTGCTCGCCCAAGTCATTATTGGTAGCTCTGCACACATCACAGCACACATGGAAAGAGGAGGGGAATTTATACTTTCTGGTAAGAGAATTCCGAAAACCCAGATTTTTATTTTTAATTTTTATTTGCTTGCTTGTTCATATATTTGTTTGTTTATGTTTTTCGAGGCAAAGTGTCTTGTAGCCCAGGTTGACCTTGAACTCCTGACCATCCTGCCTTCACCCCCTAAGTGCTGGACTTGTAGGCACGTGCCATTGTACCTGGCGCACAGAGTTAATTTTTATGTTTAGTGACTCAAGCTTTCTTTGATCTTAGAAACGTTTGATCTTAGGTTTTCTGAACCAATGATTTCTTCCTCCATCCTGATTGTGAAGTTCTGCTTTTGTAACCTTGTCTAATGATGTTATTTTGGTGGCCTTTGTTTTCTACTTTATGCTGCTCTAATGACATTTTTAATACAGGCAGAATATAAATAATAGATGAAGAATTAGTTAATCTATCACAAACCAAGACTGCCTCACAATATGTCAGACTGATGGATAGGTTCCAAGTTATATAAAGTATTAAATTGATATACAAAGTTGGAAGAAGCATATTAAATATCTGCCATTTTCCTCTTTTAATATTTCTTCTCTAATTATGTCAGCCTTATTTTTTTTCCTAGAAGCATTCATTTTAACAATTGATGTGTGCTAGGCCATAGTGACACAAGATTGAAAAAATAAATAAAACAAGGTTAAATGTCACTCCAGCCTGATCTGGCCAGGGAAGCAGACAAGTGTTATACAGCTCCAGAGTCTCATCAACCAGCCTGGGCTTGGGGTGAGCATGGTAAGGTATGGGAGAAAATTTCCAATGTAGAGATAAAGTCCGCAGGGAAAACAAGGCTCCATGTTTAGATAATCCTATCTGAGAGAGTGAGGGTTGGGTCTATTGAGCTAGCACTCAAAATTTCTACTTGACAAATATGTATTGAGTTTCTGATGAACAATGTGAGCGTGGCAAATGACGTGGAGAGTCAAAATTCCAATAACCCATGACCTCCAACTTAAAGGAACTGATAGTTTTATAAACAGTCTCCAATAAAGCCATGACTATCATAAGCTTATGATGAGATGATAAAGTTAATGACACAGAAAATAAATGCTAAATCAATAGTTCCCAAATGAGATATCATTTTAAATGGTTGAAAACAACTTGTTACCAGAATCTGGGGTATGCATCTTGTTTTGGGAAGGTGAGTCCAAGTGGCTGAGAAGTCAGTTCATGAAGTTGATCTTTAGAGTTGTTTGACATAAAGTAAAAAGATCCCTGTGAAAGAAATACTGGTCACCAGATATAGCTCAAGTATTTCTGTAGGCTAAGACAGATGCCTATGCCACCTTCAAAACTAAAAACTGAAGCCTACTCTTGACCTGATCTTAGAGTTACAATGTATAATTTCCAGTTTGAAAATGCAAAAATAAACTCTGCATTTTAAATGTCTTTACTGTAAATGGAGAGGTGAAGAATGTGTCATATTTAACACAATAATAAAGGGTTTGTGATGTTTCTCTCCTTTTAATTGTTACCCATGTGCACAATTGCATCAGAATTTTAACACAATAAGTGCTCAGGGTTCTTAGGATTATTCTGAATGATGCTCTAGCTTGAATTTTGTTGACACAATAACATGGACATGGACCCCTTGAAAATCATTTTGCTGATATTTTTGGTCACCTTTTGCTGTAGTTTATATCTGGAATGGCCACCCGATGCCTGTGTGTTGGTGGTGAAGGCTTGCTCTCAGGTTTGTGTTATTGGAATCAAGGAGAACCTTTAAAAGGTGAAGTCTAGTGGGAGGCTTTAAGTCACTGGGCATTATGGGTTCCCAGCCTCTTCCTCCACCATCTCTTTCTCTCCTCTCTTTGGCAGAAGGTGAATAGTTCTGCTCCGACACTACTGCTATGATATTCTGCCACACGCCCAACTGTTCTGTGACTTTTCCTAGAGAAATGTGAGCAAATACCCATTCAACCAAGAGAAGGCACTGAGGCAGATCAAAGGACTGATTCCTTTCTGGTCTAGCTTGGCGGGTCAATGACTTTTCTGAGTGACTTACAGGAGCGTGGGACTGAAAGACAACTGCACTACTGAAATGCCCACCTCAATAGGTGTGATGGTTCACCAGAGTTCCAGCTCACCTGACTAGGGGGTTTCCTTTTCATTCTTAGTGCTCATGTAACCTTGGGGTGGGGCCTTGTGACTCTTATAAGCTTGAGGAACTTCCTGTAACTTGGTAGTTTTGTTAACTTCCTGAGTCTTAATTGAGTGTTTCAATCTGAAGAAAATGGCTACCAAAAATTTCTAAAAGTCACAATAACCACTTTTCTTTATGTAAAGCAACTATTTTAGATATTTATTACAGTAATAGGAAGCTAACTATTTGGACTTGTTGGATTTTTTGCCAGTATTAAAGTCAATATGCATAGCATGAAGGAGAGACAGCCATGCCATGACTTACACTTAGCAGAAGTCACCGAGGTCATGACTGGATGGACAGAGAGGCCATGAATTCCAACAACAAGGGAACAAAATCCAATGGAACAGGAACAAGTTATATCCAGAAACCATGAGTGAGAAATCTGTCAGCATTCAAGAGAGATAGGAGAACTCATCTCTCTCCAGAACACAATCTTGGCTGGAAAAGACAGCAGAAAATGGGAAACAAGTTGACAAAGACTTCTGATGCCAGTCTTTTCAACAGACTGACAGGAGCCTGCCAAGTAAGGAAGGAAGAAGCTGCTTTTTCTCATAAGTGAGTCTGGTAAAGTGAATGCAACTGGCACGGCACGATTTAGAAAAAGATACTGCCACAAGCCTATTGAAGGAGCGGAGAATTATTGACTCCATATATAATATCATTATGGGGAATCAAATGCAAAGGAATCCACATAAAGTCCTGTTCTGGTTTTCTCTTTTGTCCCTTGCATGTGAGAAGAGATAAAACCTGGCCAGAAACATCACTTCCTGCACATTGCTTGTCATGGGCAGAAACCACAGAATCTACTGAGCGGGAAGCCAGGTGCTGACTCCTGGCCTCATCCTACACTAAGAGCTTACTTACATTTTCATTTTATCCACGTGGCAGTCTTCTGCCCTCTATTTTATATTTTGAGACTATGGCATCAAGAAAAGCCAAGGACACATTACAAGTAAGGGACACAGAGTAAAACTGAACCCAGGACGCATTTTAAATCCTGATTCTTAATTACATGCTACTGCAATTGGTTCACTAGATAATAAGCACAGCTTTGCACCATGCCACTGTCAAACCACTCATTGTACTAGCTTCTGCTCATGATTGATGTATTTGTCTTATTTTTTTAATCTATTCAACTCACTCTTAATTTTTTGACGGTTTTTATACACTATATTTTGATCATATGTTTTATTCTCCAACTCCTCCCAGGTTTTTGAAGGGTAAAAGGCCAGCCAAAGAAACCAACCAATCCCTGAGTATGAAACCTAGCACCCTGACCCTGAACCCAGAGCCAGTGAAAGAAACAAACCCTGTATCTGAAACCTGAACCAGTGAAAGAAACACTTTAGCCCTGAACCTAAAGCCTAAGAAATCCACCCTGACTCTTGAAACCAGAGACAAAGAAACACATGTTGGCCCTGGGACCAAAGTCAATGAAAGAAATATACCCTGGTCCCTAAGCTAGAGTAAAACAGCTAAAAAAGGTCAGTGAAAGAAACACAGTTTGGCCCTGAAACCAGAGCCAGCTCTGCCCCTGACCAACTGAACATGAAGCCAAACAATCCCTGAGCAGGAAAATCAACCAATCCCTGAGCAGGAAACCAACCAATTCCTGAATACCTTGACCCAGAGTCAATGAAAGAAACAAATCCTAGATCTGAAACTTGAGTCAGTGAAAGAAACAATTTAGCTCTGAACCAAGAACAAAAGAAACACCCTGACTCTGAAACCAGAACCAAAGAAACAGACTTTGGGCCCAGGAACCACAGTCAGTAAAAGAAATATCTGTTGAACCCCAAAACTAGACCTGAAATGCAAAAAAAAAAGAAAGAAAAAAAAAAGAAAAGAAAGAAAGAAACACAGTTTGGCCCTGAAACCGAAAACAACTCTGCCCCTGACCAACTAAACTAACCTAT
Source organism: Neodon shergylaensis (assembly GCA_025134845.1). NCBI lineage: Eukaryota > Metazoa > Chordata > Mammalia > Rodentia > Cricetidae > Neodon > Neodon shergylaensis. The sequence continues at coordinate 13,523,443 of JABTXL010012609.1, read as the reverse complement.
TGCTGAGCAGGAAAACTAACTAATCCCTGAGCAGAAAATCTCCCTGGGAAAACTCCACCCCCTAAGAGTCCTATATAAGTCCCCCTACCAGATCAGTTGTGGGCTGTCCTTTCCCACCCTGTCTGAGGCAGTCACTCTCTTGGACTCCTCCTTCCCAAATACATCTCTTCCTTAAAAGAGTTTTGAGTGAAGTTCTTCTTTTGTTGACAGCATGGACAAGAAGAACCTTTGCTGAGATGCTCCCTTAGGGGGGGCTGAGCAGAAAAATCAGAAGAAACAGTTCCATCTGCTGGGAAACTCCCTTGGGGTGGAGCAGAAAAAGTAACTTTTGGCGGGAGCCTGAGAAGATTAATACATTTCTGTAGGGGCCTCCCCTTTAGCAGAGTGAGAAGTAACAGGCCAGAACAGAACAGAAGAAACAGATAGCTCTGGTAGGACATTCCCTTGGGGGAACTGAGCAGAGCTCAGCTGTAATGGCTTTCTCTAGGAGAGGAGCAGGATTGTTATATCCTGAAGGGAGACCATCCCCTACCACACCCCAGCTTCAGGTATAGTCTGACTTCCTGACAACTCAGGATATCTTATCCAGCCTCCAGAGCTGTCCTATTGCAGCTCCAGGTATAGCCTGACAACCCAACAAGTCAGGATACCTTTCCCTCCAGGGTTGTAATACCTGTTTACAGTACTTCCCATATCTCTACCCACTCAACTTTATGGATTCTCTCTCTCTTAAAAAAATCAAAACAAACAAAAAACATTAAAATAAGATCAAAATGTCAAAACAAAGCAAAATTAAAAACTCCTTTCTGACAACACCAAAACAAAACATAGAATTAGCTTTGTATTGGACAGCTATTCCTGGGCATGAGGCCCAGTCTGAAGTATGATTGATATAATAGTGACACTCCTTTGGAGAAAACTGATTTCTCTTTGCTAGGTATTAATTTCAAATAGCCTCTTGGTTAAGGGTGAGATCTCATTGTACATTTTTCCTACTCAGCACTGTGGAATAATGCTCATGTACACTGTAAAGATTTTTCACTCATATTGGTTTAATAAAACACTGATTGGCCAGTAGTCAGGCAGGAAGTATAGGTGGGGTGACCAGACTAGGAGAACTCTGGGAAGAGGAAACGCAGAGACATAGTCACAAGTCAGACATAGAGGAGGCAAGAAGAGAATGCCTTACTGAGAAAAGGTACCAAGCCACGTGGCTAAACATAAACAAAAAATATGCATTAAATTGTAAGAGCTCGTTAATAATAAGCCTTAACTAATAGGCCAAACAATTTGTAATTAATATAAGCCTCTGTGTGTTTCTTTGTGACTAAAAGGCTGCAGGATCAAGTGGGACAGAAACTTCTGTCTACAACTCAGTGCTGGGACACCATCTGTCTTAAATCTATGCAGGTTTTGTCCATGCTACCCACAATCTCTGTGAGTTTATATGTGCATCAGTACTGTTGAGCCTATAAGACACCATTTCCTTGGAGTTGCCATCATCTCTGGCTCTTATAATCTCTGCCTACTCTTTAACATAAATGTCTGAACCTTGAGGGTAAGGTGCTGATGTAAATATCCTTTCAAGGTTTGAGTGTTCCAAAGTCTCTCAGTCTCTATACTCTGTCCAGTTGTGGGCTCTGGATTCATTTACTGGGGAAATAGCTTCTTTATTGGAAGTTGAGTAAGGCACTGATCTAGGAGTACAGCTGTTATATCATTTGGAGCCATTTTATTTCTTTGTTCTTTTAACAGAATAATAATAAATTTTCCTCTGATTTCATGACTTGTCTAGTCTCAGGTCTTCAGCAGTATGTCAGGTAGGAGTTCATCTCATAGAACAGGCCTTTAATCTTTAATCTAATTTTTAAAGTGTTTGGTTAATCCCATAACATATGTGCCACTTTTTCACCAGTATATCTTGCAGTCAAGTTGCTGTTGTAGATTGCAGGGTGATGCTCAAGATTACCTTTCTCTTCCAGTGATCACACAGAGGGCTCCTGGATTGTTCTGTGTGCAGAACTGACAGCACTTTTTAAATTTTTCAAAAAAAATAATCCAAGAATCACATGCAATTGAAACATCCTCTAGCCCCCCCCCCCACTTTAGAGTCAGAATCAGGCTTAGGAATATGCAGTGGGCGAGGGAGGAACCTCCATTTACCCTGACCTCTGTTAGGTGCTGCTTGTGACCCCTGCAGGTCTGATATAGGATGAGCAATTTTACAACTTGAGTTCCCCAGGAAGCAAACTCTGAGATGGAGAGAATGGTGCAAGGAATTCTCTAAGGGTCACACTTGGAAGGGGTGGGGCAAAAGCTAGTACCTTTGGAGTCCTTGAAATTATCCTCTAAGAAGTTCTGAATCCTTAATTTATCTCTTGACATTGGGTGTCATTAGACTACTTCTGTCAGCTATCTCTCTAAAGAGATTACACTTCCTAAAGCAGAGATTGGGATTTAAAGTTCACCATAGCAGAACAGGCTTCTGCACATCTCAGAGATTCACCAAAGGGAGAGAAAATAAGAGAGAAAATGAGGAGAAATAAGGGAAAGGGAAGTGAGTGGGCAAGAAGACAGAAAAGGGTATATGCAGCACAAAGCATCAAGATCTTCCAAAGAAAGTGAGTGGGGATCTTGAGAGATGGGTCAGTAGGGAAAGTGCTTACTATGCAAGCATGAGAAACTGATTTCAGATGCAATACAGAAGCCTGGAGTGACAGTAAGCCTAACATCAGCTCTGGGGGGGTCAGACAGGTGGATCTTGAGGCTCATTAGCACATGATGAGCCCAGCCAATTGAATAAGCGAAAGACCCTGACCCAAAAAATAAGGTCGAAAGGAATAGAGGAAGACCCCTGACACTAACCTCCCCACACACATACACTTTATGACTGGCAGGACATGACCCCAATGCTCCATGCTGAATGTGTTCCTTTTGCGCGATGCCACCACTTAATTGATTGATAGTGGCCCCCAACTGTCAAAGACTATCTCAAATTGTTTCCTTGCTCACTGTACAAATCTGACAGAAGTTTGTGCAGGCACTGCCCCTCAGCTATCTACTGGCCTTGACCACAGACTGTAAGAATTAATCTCTACCCAGTCTTCATATTACTTTATTTATCCAAAATAGTGCTACATTTTTATGTCATTAATTCAGCACAGGGAAAGGTTATCACTAAGCAACCATGTGCAGATTTCTGCAAGGAGTAGAGACTTCCTGTGGCACTGATACAGCAGCCTTCACAAGAGCATTTTAACCTGGTCTGGTCCTAGTTCCCTTCAGTGTCTCCCCTTGTAGTGTGCCTGTTTGCGTTCTCAACTTTTATTGGAATACACCACTAAATTCTTTTACCTTCTGCCAAAATTGCTTAGCTCTAGACATGTTGAGAGAAGATACTGTGAAGATGTCAGTGACATCCACACTAGCCTGTCCTACAGTGTCAAAGGCAGACAGCTCATCTGATACATGAGAAAGCAATCAGTATTCACTCTGGAAGGGTTCCACAAATCAAATGTATTGAATAGACCTGCCTCCCTATCTCTTCAACATGATTGGCTATGTAGATAAGCTGTAGTAATGTTGTATCCATGCCTACACTTTCTTAAAAACTTCACATCCTTGGTCCAGATCAGGAGCTGTCCTTGTCTCCTTTCTGCCGCTGTGAAAAAGCACTGACCCAAAGCAACTTAGGGGAAAGGTGGGTTTACTTCAGTTCACAGGCTACAACACACCATTGACTGAAGTCAGGGCAGGGACTTAGGCAGGAACTTGGAGTTGGACCTTCTTGCCATTCCATACAGTATTATCTCTGACGAAGGAACTCACAGTCAAGGAAGCACAACAGAGGCTATAAAGGAACATAGCTGCTTGCTGGTTTGCTACTCACTCTCCGGCACATGCTTAGGTGGCTTTCTTATACAACCCAAGACCACCTGCCCAGAGAATGGCACTGCCCACAGTGGGCAGACCCTCCTAAACCAATTAAGTATCGAAACAGTTCTCACAAATATACCTATATTTGTGGCAAATCTAATCTGGGCCCTCCCTCAAGTGGGATTCCCTTCTTGAGTAACTCTAGGCTATCTCAAATTGGCACTCAAAGCTAAGTAGGACAGGCATGTCAAGAGCCTTACACTACCTGATACATTTTTAAAAGCCCAAGTAACACCCCTGCCCAAAGGTGTTTATGTTTTCCTCTCCTCTGATAGTTTGCTTCCAGTCATTCCAGACTCACCTTGACTTTTGTATGTCGGGGGAACTGTTGAGGTCAGTCCTCTACTTTGTCAGACCGTGAGAGCCAATTTTCCCAGGGTCATACAGTTTGTACAAGAGAATCTAATGACCACACTTTAGCCCTGGACAGACACATATATCCTAAAATGTACTATTGGGACTGTCATCTTAAGTGGTCACAGAAAAATGGTTTAACTATCAAGTGCCTATTTCTAGTACCCACGAGTATCTGTGTTCTGTGGTCTCCACGGGGTTCTAATCATTCCTCTGCGACTTGGCAGAGGCTCAGTTCAATTCTCACTCTGCCATTCAGGGTGTGAAGAACATCCAAGGCACTGTGCTCTGCCTCTGGCACAGCAGGTGTTAAGGTTAAGAAAGAAATCGGGCAACACATTCCAGGAACTAGAAGAGAACGGGTTTGATTGAAGTGCAGGACAGGCTGGGTCATAGTCGTAGCCATGACTGAGAGCCTATTCAAACTGGCCTGAGTTAGCAGCACTTCGCATTTTTCTGCTGCCAGTGTCTCCGCAATGCATGGCTGAATAGCTCTAAAAGACGGTCTAGAAACTCCCATCCTCCCAATTATAATGCATCAGTTATTGGGCAAAGTACATAGGAATAACTGATACCACAGTGCGCCACAGAACAAAATCTCCAGCTAACCCCATTAGCTCGGAAATCCCCACAATTTTATTGACACTTCTGTCTCCATCCTGCTATGGCTTTTCCCTTGTCCAGGTGGGGGAAGCACTCATTATTTCCTTGATCAAATTACTTGGTCTTTGTTACAAAGGCAGTCATTTTTATTGATCCATCCGTTTCCTTGGCCATTATGAAACGAGAAACGACAAGGCAAGGAGCAGATGCACATGGCTAATGAGCGAAGGCTAACATGGGTAGGGCCAGGAAACAATCAGGCTGCGGGCATGGTAGCGAAACATGAAATCCTAGCACCTGAAAGGCTCAAGTAAGACAGCCATGAGTTCAAGGCCAACCTGAGTTACATAGAGTTCTAGGCCAGCCTGGGCTGTAGAGGGAGACTCTGTCTCAAAGAAGAGAAGAAAGGGAAGAGAAGGAGGGAGGAAAATCAGTGATTTATAATTAGCAAATATTTTTAGCTTTTCAAAAACCAGATCCAAAGAACAAATGTAATCTCAAGTGTTAATTAATTAGATTCAGGTGACCATCATCATTCAGAGATCTTAGCAGGCAGTATCTCCTTTCCCTGTCAAGCACAAAATAGGAGAAGAGAAAATGTCCCCATGTCATATTCCAAGGACTGGTTCCATTTATCCACGAAATACATTTTCATCATGAAGTTTTCTGTTTCAGGACTCGAAAGCATCATGAGGTGTTAAGGCTCTGGACAGTATTGCTAAGGAAAATCTAGAGATACTCTCCTCTGGGATAATCTTAAGGTTTTTGTTTTTTCACTCTCTCCCTCCATCTGTCCCTCCCACTCCCCACCCCATGTGTGCATGTGTGTGTGTGTGTGTGCGTGTGCGTGTGTGTGCGTGTATGTGTGTGTGTGTGAACATGACTATGTATGCACCAGAGCTAGAGGAGGATGCCAGGGTCCTGCTCTATTCCTTTGATGTAGGATCTCTCACTGAACCTGGAGCACTGCTGGCAACCAGCAAGTGTCACAGATCCTCTTGTCTTGGTCCATCACGGTGCCAGAGTTATAGGTGTATTCCTGGCTGTTTTTCATTTTTTAAATGTGGATTCTGGAGATCTGAACTTAGGTCTCCTTGTGCTTAGGCAGAAAGTACCCTTATTAGTGGAACCTTCTGTCCAGCTGCAAAAGCTCTCCTCTTGTTATGGTGGTGGTGGGGGCGGGAGGGGGGGTGAGCGTCACCTTAAGTGCTCTTGGAAGGAAGGATCCTAATCCTTTCTCTGGGCTGCAATAAAACAAGGTACAGTCTGTGACTAGTGGGGAGACAGTCTATTATATTTCAATACTTCCACAAATGTTTATATGCAATCCTGGATTATGAGTTCCACTGCCTCAAATGTAATCAAGAAGCAAAGAACATAAGGACATCATCCTTGTACAAAGACACGGAGCTCCTTACGAAGTGTCACCAGCACCTTGCTGTCCTGGTCACAGATTCCTGCCTCTGCCTGCACCACCTCATTTCCCTCAAATGGATATGCACTGGCAAAGTGTTGGCTTTCTTTGTTTCACTCTGTCCCTCGTGGGCTCTTAGTCAAGAAACCGGAGGAAACAATTGTTTCAGAGAGCTTACAAGCCAAAACCATGAGGGAAGCTAAGTTCTCTGCTGGTAGGCATTGTGGGGAGAGCAATACATCCATTTTCAATAGCTGCAGGCATCATGGCCCCTGCACAGATAGAATCTGTAGCTCATCTGGGAGAATGAAGAGCGGAGGAGGAAGAGGACAAGGTGGAAGATTGCATGGAATTCTGTGATGAGTATCACGAGATGTCTTACATTACACTGACAGCACAGAGTGATGGATTACATGTCCATTTCCTGGGAAGAGCTCACAGGATAAGATAGCCGGCTATGGGTCAAAGGAAAAGGCAACAAAGATAAGAAAGACTGTATGCCTGGCAACCACATAAAATGTCTCAGAGTCCCTAAGTAGCCTCCTCTGATTGGATCTTTGCTTTCATTTAGAAATCATTTATTTTCTAAGTTTAATTAATTGTGTGCGTGTGTGTGTGTGTGTGTGATCTGTGAGTGTGCATGCCACCCTCCAGTACTACAGAGTTCAGAGAAAAACTGTGTGAAGTTCATTCTCTCCTTCCACCTCTCTGTGGGTTCTAGAGATTGTATTCTGGTGATCAGGATTGCATCCTCAGGTGGCCAGCATCTTTAACCACTGAGCCATTTCACTGAGCCCTAGAAATCATTGATTTTTATTTGCCCTTTTTTTTTTTAATCTGACTTGTCTTCTCATTCCAGTTTGTAGACCTTCTGTACTCCACAGGCAGATTATCCAGAGGAAAGGAAATGAAATCATTAAGAGTCTCAACAAAAATTGTTTGATGAAAACGTTTCCAAAGGGATGCCCTGCTACGTTATGTTATGGCCATCCCAGCATGCCCCTGGGGATACAAATGACACTAAGGAATTACAATCATTTACCAAAAGAGGCTCCACAAAGCATTTAATTCTGTGACTTGTCAGGAAAGCACAGAGTCATGTGTGAATATAGGCAGAGAAGTCAGTTTTATTTTTAGCATCAATAACACTGTTATGGTCTACTTGGACAGGAAACACACCTAAAAAATTCAGTACTGGCTATGATGATATTATAGTAACTCATTTATCTTGGTTGAATGCAATACCTTCCCAAGCCAGGACTCATAAGGGATATTATGAGTCTAGTATAAGATCAAGTGTCACTTGTAGACTCATGTCACTCAATATGGTGTGTGACACCTAGAACATTGTCATATGTATGACTTCCTCACTTGGTGATCTGGTTGATAATATGACATCAGCGATGAGGGGAGCAGCTACATCATGGGGATCAGTCAACACTCCCAGTCAGGATTTCACCTCATCCCCCATTCCTGAGAGCCAAGATTAAAACATTTTCCAGTTACTATATACAAGAGGGCAGAATTAAAGTGGTGAAGGAATAATCCTTTTTCTACTTTGTTACAATGTAACAGTTCTATTTTAGTAAAACATTAGACCATAGTACAGAGGTAGAGTAGCTAACAAGCTTGCCCAATGCCATAGGTTTTTCTCCCCAGCATGGTAGGTGTAGGGATGTAGGTCTTATTCTACACAAATGTTGGTAAATAGCAGCATGATGTGTTTATCTAATTATTCTTTATCAATAAAAATTTGGGAGTCTGGCATCAGGGTAAGAACCTGGATCATCTGGCTGGAGAGATGGCTCAGTGGTTAAGCGCATAAGCTGTTCTTCCAGAGGTCCTAAGTTCAATTCCCAGCACCCACATGCTGGCTCACAACCATCTGTAATAAGACCTGGCTCTCTCTTCTGGCCTGCAGGTGTATATGTGGGCAGAATGCTGTATACAAAATAAATCAATAAATCTTTTTTTTTTTTAAAAGAACCTGAATCATCAGAGAATCAGAGAAGCCATTAATCGCCTCCCCTTGGGCAAGCAGTTAGTTCATTACCCAGCCACTCAGACCCCAGAAATAATCACACAGAAATCTGTATTAATTGCAATACTGTTTGGCCTATTAGCTCTAGCTTCTTATTGGCTAACTCTTATATCCTAAACTAACCCGTCTCCATTAATCTGTGCATCACCAGGAGGTTGTGGCCTACCGGCAAAGTTTTAGCATGTCTGTCTCCAGCAGGGCTATATGGCTTCTTCCTGACCCTGCCTACTTTCTCCCAGCATTCAGTTTAATTTTCCTGCCTAGCTCTATTCTGTTAAGCCATTGGTCAAAAGCAGCTTCTTTATTAACCAATGGCAATAAAACATATTCACAGCACACACCAACCACCTCTCTCTTCAGTTCCTTAATCCAAAAGGGTGGAGATCCTCTCTAAGACCTGCCTTACTACTTCCTCAGTCCTCCAAAACCTCTATGGTTAATTTTGGTCGGCTAGTGGCTAGCTCTGCCCACTGACTCTAAGCAAGCCTTTTTGTCAGAATATGATCAAAATATCATGCAATATCAGCATGGTGCTTATCTAGCTCAAGTAGTTGTTCCTGACGAAAATGGGTAGTGCAGGCTTTCTCTGTGATACTGTCTTTCGGCTAAAAGTACTACAGCCTTACAGACAGCATTTACCTTGCCTGGAACTACGGGGAAGCAAAGGTACCTGCTGCAGCCATTTGCTTCCTGAAGGTTGGGTACTATTTCTTGGGTTACCAGACTTGTGTTCACACAAGAGGCTGCTTCCCACGGCCCTGAGCCACCCTATTACTCATGAGTTTCACAGAGTTTGCTCCTTGGTTTTGAGCCCTTCCATTTTCTTTGCAAGTAAACTCGCAATCCAGGCATGCCGTTTCTCTCCTTTCCATGCATTACATTAGCAACCTTTGATGAATTCCATTTGTCTTCTTGCAAAACAATTGGAAGGCATTTGGAAAATGATCAAGACAAAGTATCAGAAAATTGACACATCAGAATTCACTAGGGCTGCAAGAGTTAGGTAGGAACATGCAATTGCATCTGACCTCTGAGAGTTAACAAATTACCCTTCCAGGGAGAGGTAAGAAAGGTTACACAGGTGATGATTTTAGAGCCACGGGGACCAGCAACCAGGTTGATTTTACAAGGCTGTAGCTTTCTGTAAGGAAAACCTGATCACACACATGCATCTGACACTTGAGACTTGACAAGCCACTCTCTTCTTCATAAATCCCACTGGCCCTAGTGCAAGCAGTAGGTCTTGGCAGACGGTTCCCAAGGCACACCCCTGGTCCCGTTCGCATTCATCACTTGCTGAGCAGTTTGGCACTTGTTTTATGTGCAACACCAAAAATGATCTTGAAGTGGGTTTTTTTTTTCCTTCCTAATTTTGCAAGCTGAGTCTTGAAATTCAAGGGCAGTGAAATGGCTCTCATCTTTTCTTCTCTCATGTTTAAAACCTTTATTTCCTCATTTTTCTCATTTGTCTCCTTGTATGTGATGTTTAGCAGATGTTATCTTGTCTGAATTCTTATATGTAAATAGAAGAAAGTGCTATGTTTTATTTATTTCTTTACCCTACTCATTTCTAGCAAAAATTCCCAGTGGATGTCCATAAACAGAGTGAGAAAAAATTTATTATTATTATATCTTATTATTTAAATACATCTATTATGTGCAGCTTCTCAGTACTGACAAGCATGAAATCAAAATATTAGTCAACTCTGAAAATGTCCTGTATGTAATGGGCTGGCAGGCCCTGTGCTAAACAGCAAAAGAAAAATACAACCCTCAGTGACCATGGAAGACCCTGAGGAGGGGCTCTAGGTGCCAACCAAGTAAGTTCTCTATTGCTTTTTAATCAATAACTCAAGTAAAATTTTATCCTTCTCAAAGATCTCTGATGCAGTTTGACAGCTGAGAGGTTTTGTCTGTTTAAAAGGAGAACCTCACCAAACAAATTTCAGCAAAATGCAAATACACATTATTAAGGCATGTACATGTAAGTTATAAAGGTGTGAGGACAAGTGCATGCTATCAAATTTCTCTCTCTCATTGCCTTTCATAGTTATTAAAAACACTTTTTATTATGCAAAAACATCTGTCACAGTCATTCTACTGCTGTTTAAAACTTATGTCTTCACAACCCCAAAAAATTCTTATGAGTTCTAGGGAGCTGAATTAAAGGATCCACCTTAAACAAGTCAGATACACCCCTCTCAGTTCCCTGGTCCTAAAATTTTTTTTTCCTAAACTTTACTTTGTCCCCTGTTCTGCCAATACCTTAAATAGGTGTAAGAGACACCAGACATTTCCCTAACACAAACACTGGACAGGAGCAAAGAGACCAGCTACCCCAGGATGTGACCTCCACCCAGCTTTCCCAGGTCTCTCCTGCCCCCCATAAGATGATACCCACAAATAAGCAGGAAGCATGCTTGAGAATTTGCTGTCCCAATTCTGTTAACCTATTTTGCCTAATCTCTCGTCTTTTTATTATAAAAAAGAGATGGGAATGTAATGGTCTCTCCTGTCCCTTTAAAAGACAAACCACGCCCACTTCTCCCCTTCTGCCAAGGCAAGTGGATCTTCCTTTCTCTTCCAGTCTGAATTCCTTCCTTTTTGTCTCTCTCCTGAAGAGGTAGCTTCTCCTCTCCCCTTGCCCTCCTCTTTCTCTCTCACTGTTTCTCTCTCTCTCTCCTCCTCCTCCTCCTCCTCCCTCTCCCCTTCTCTTTTCTTCCACAACGCACTAAATAAATACTCACTCTGCACGGTGTGCCTATCCGTCTCTGTCTCTTGCCTGCCACAGCTCCTCGTGGCACCCCGTGACCTGCTGAGGTCTCTCACCCACCACGTGGCTCCATGCCTGGGACCCACTGCCCCTTGTGGCTCATGAGCCCCCCCCAGAGAATGGCATCATTTTAATTTTACCATTACACACACTGTAGTATCAAATATTTGGCCAAGATTTAATTCTTTGTGTAAAAGTAAATACATCTATATCATTAATGTTCTAACTTGGTATATATAATATATAAAATTGTCTCTGATGCCTGTCTTTGTTTATGTTTGTGGTGCTGGAGTTGACCTCAGGACCCAGTACTAACTGCTAGGCAAACACTCTATCACTTAGTAAAATTCCCAACTTCAGAGAATTGCTTTAAAATAAATGTTTTTCTGGTCCGTTTTCAGTATGTATTTGCTTGGCATATCTATTTGATGTACCTGTATGCCCAGGGTTGTATAAATATGTCTCAATGAAAAGAATTTAAGAATCCCTGACCTAGAGTGAGATCAGTGAATGTACAGAGCTCAAGAAAATCATTCTTCCATAGACCTTACGACTGGAAATAGTTCCCAAAGCAGAAATTCTTTATTGTTTTGTTCAATAAGTCTACCATATAGTTTATTGTTGCCTAAAGCTCCTAGAATTCTGTTTGATATAAGTTGATTCTCAGTAGATGTTTGTCCCTAACGTCCTAAGATTAGACTCATATTTGCTCTCTGGTTATGGGTGTGCTCAGAGCACCCCAACATCTGTGTAGATCACAGCTACTTCAGTCCGTTGTACCTGCACTTGTTCGTGACCATGGAGGGTGCCAGTATGAGGGTTGTGGGAGGTAGGGTTATGGGCTCTGGAGTTAACAGATCTTGTTTGAATCCATGGCTTTCATTAATTGGATTTACTTTCAACAAATTTACCTGTCTGAACCTCAGGGTTGAAGATACAAATGAAAGAAGACTTGCGTGTCAGTCAGTACTTGTTCTCTCCAAATTCCAGTTTCCTGCAGTCATGAACAACATAAAAGAAACCTTGTCGAAAACAATGTAGACACCAAGGACCAACACCCCAAGTTGCCATCTGACCTCCCCACAAGCACCGTGCAGTTGTGCATCTGCAAATACACGCACAGATGCACACACACAATGCACACACATCATATAAACATATGCTTCATACGCACATCAAGATTTTAAAACCTGAAAACAGCGAATAATGATAAATAAAATTAAAAACTTTAGAAAAAGGTGAGAATGTCCACCTTGTCCACTCCCCTCACAATTCATTTACTCTGAGGACTGAACAGGGTGGGCGAAAAGACTTGGGTGGAATCGGGACTTCCTGGGTTTATTTTGGAAAAAAGCACTGCAGAATAACCTGGATACTCAGAGATTAGCTGGAGCTGTCCATTCAGTTAATCCTCCTTATCATGAGAAAGCAATTCTGCCACTTCCTTGGGAGACTGAGCGGGGATATTTGTTAATCAAAATCTCTCCTTTGCATATTCCTGCTGCCTAAGTCCATTTCTGTAGGCTGACCTGATTTCTATGACAGGAATCTGCTGGTGCCTTGAATGGACCCAATAAGCTGGAACAGACTTATCTTAGAGAAAATGGAAACCCCAATGCCAAATGCATATTTGGAATGAAGCTTGTCTCCCGGGAAGGTTGTAGATACTTTATTACTATGTCTTCAATTTAAAACTCATTTTTCATTTGACACTTGAATCTTTATTCCCAGGGCTTCTTAGGGCTTCCACAATTTTCATGCAAAATACGATTCAGGAACATTCATCGCTTACTAGGTACAAGGCGCTGAGATAGGCCTTGGGGGAAAAGAGAAAAATTCAGAAATGGAAAGTTGAATGAGACATGGTTTCTGCCTGAAGGAACTTAAAATTTACCAGGAGGAGATGTAATAGCTAATACTACCAATTTGATGACTGAATTGGTTATTGATTAAACATACCTTAACCAAAAGACTTTTTAAAAATTGAAGACAGAAAAATCTTAAGGATGAACGCTGGATGAAAGGTGATTTGTTATTCTGTTCCTACATTTTCTTTCATAATATTTTAATTTTCTAATGTCAAATGAAAATATACCAATCTAATTTTTTGAAGTACCTTCTGATCTCTAAAGAGTAGGTATCAGGCCTTGTATTAGAAACAAGGAAACAAAAAGTTGAGATGAATAGCCACATGAATAAAGTCCCTGGAAAGAAGCAAATCCTGCACTGAACATTCCACAAAGACTAATTAACTGATCAGGGGGGCTTCCGTAGTCAGGGAACAGCTGCGCTGTTACAGGTCCAGAGGCTAAAGAGAAATTATCTTGTGTTATCTTGGCTTCCTCTAAATAGTCATTTATAAACCATTTCTGTACATAATTAAAGCATCCTTGGGACTACTAGGTAAATCCTTTGGAATGTGTAGACAGAGTCCCTACCTTCTTCTAACCCAAAAGTTAAGCGTGTCATCAGATAACACTGGAGGCCTAGAGTTGAGATTTCCCCCACTTTGCTATAGCACACCTTCCTGATGGACCCACCAATACTTTTGAAATGTCTTCATTTGGGATCATCTTTTGCTACTAGGAAAGCTTCATAAAATTGTTAACATGTTGAAAATGGAGTTTGAGGTAACCTAACTATATGTTCCCATGCCATGTTCACTCATATTTGACTCAAAAATAAATGATCTCTTGTACATTATGAGGTAAAAGCAGTGCTTTTTATTTTATCAAATAGGATTTACAATAATAGTAGCCTCCCTATGATTCTGTATGTGTATAGATAGACACATATATGTAAGAATACAATAAACATATACACATGTCACAGTAGACTTGGAGACCACTGAAGCTTTAAACCCCACCTTCTATTTCTCTTGTAACACTGGAAAGGTAAAAATTATTGTTGCTTCCCATTAAGTCCTTGTCAAAAGAAAGGAATACCTCCAGCCTTGTGGGGAGATATGGTATTCTGACCTGCTCCAAAGATTAGAACTTTCTGTACTATTGTCTCCTCCCACTTGGCCTGTCAATCACCTGGTTAAGACGTACCTTCTCGGGAAGGTTGATTCATCTAAAGTCATGACAAACACATGGGTAGAAAAAGTATCCGCCTAGTGAACTCCACTCTCAGTACAGTCCCTTACAGGACCACCATCATGTGGTTCTGTTTAAGCCTGCCTTCTTTTCTGGAATACTCAGGAAAGTGAAATGTTTTTCTTTTGAAAACATTTTTCTTTCTTTTGGCTATTCGTCAGAACCTGGGTATCTCTGCAGCCTCCTCCAACTTAGTATATATACCTGCTTGTCTACCTTAAAACTGCTTACTGACCCCCCATGCCTAAAAAGCCTAACTTTCTTTCTTTCTTTTCTTTATATTCCTCCTCTTAGTGGCTGCCAAAAATTTACAACTTGCTGCTCTGTTATCTCAGACTGTAGGCAGAGGCTGCTTGTTTGTTTCCTGGCTGCCTAGACCCGAAATAATTACCCAGAAACTATATCAATTACAACACTGCTCGGCCTATTAGCTCATCCTTCTTATTGGCTAGCTCTTATATCTTAAATTAACCCATCTCTATTATTTTATGTATTACCACGAGGCTCATGGTTTACCAGCAAGGTTCCTGCAGGCAGCTGGCATCTTTCTCCTCTAGCGGCTACCTGGTGTCTCACTGACTCCACCTACTTTCTCCCAGCATTCAGTTTAGTTTTCCTGCCTAGCTCTATTCTGCCCTATCACAGGCCAAAGCAGATTCTTTATTCATTAACATATATACAGATGGACTTCCCACATCACCAGACTCTAATATTGTCCTCAATCTTCCTACTGAGTCAGTTTTTGAAAATTATTTTATAAAGACACTAAGAAGTCAAAGAGGGGGCCTCCAAACTTTACAGTAACATATAGATAAGTGTTCTATATAAACACACAGATTCATTTCATATATATATATATATGTATATATATATATATATATATATATATATATATACACACACACACACATACACATATATACATGTATTCATCACTAAATCTAGACTGTTCAAGGAAGGACCACAGGTGTTTGGTTTTTCTGTCCCTTCCTTGGACCTTTTATTAGAGAGGCCATGACCAGCAGCTATTCAGCTATCTCTTCCTGCATTTATTAATACCTAGTGGAATTACTATATACTGAAGTCTGTGAACATACCACTTCAGTTTCTCTGTGTTCCAAAAGAAATCAGGAAACCAGAATTAGTAGAAGAAAATAGATTTTTCTTTTTACAGTTTGACCAAGTGGGAGGGGGATAAAATTTGTGTGGGAGAGTTAATTTCCTCTCTACCATGCCTGTGTCCATAGCCATCCTACAAATTTGAATTTACAGAAAACTGTGAGACAAAGGTAAAAACATATGTAAATTTAGTTGTAATCCTTTCCTAGGTGAAATACCCCTGACTGCCTCCCGTGGTTAAGTTCTTTGTGGTAGACATGGTTTTTTTTATTTTAGTAAGTCCTAATCCTGGTTGATAAGGCTTATGCAAAAGAGTTAATACATGCCTTTTGCTACATTTATAGGAAACCAGGGTTTCTCACAAGAGTCCTAGAAATTTTCAAATTTTTGTTTAGGAAAGAAAAATGTCATGCCTAGTGGTTCAGTTCATTCACTGATGTTTTAACATTCTTATTTAATATATAGCTGTATAGAAGGAATATTGTTACTGTAACATTACAGAGAATGTTGTTAATTGTGTTGGTATTCTTAATTCTCATCTGGCAAGAGGTTAGACCAGACTCTGGAATAAGGATTTTTCTCTTTCTACCCATGTCTTTTTCATTTTTCCTGCCTCAGTCAAAGCAATTATGATAGATAGTAAAGAGCAGATGATGGGAGTCATTCTGGGTTCAGATACCGACTCTACTGCTTATTAATGCGCCTCTTCGGAAGTGGTAGAGGTCCCCAGGATCCTGCCTGGAAATGCTCCACGGTAATGGAATGGCCAGGAAGATCTTTGCAGAAACCAACAAAGACGAGTCAATTGACTAATTTTAAAAGGGAAAGAAAGGGACACGGGATGTGGTGGTTGGTTGGTAGAGTGACTGCCTAAAATATGCAAAGCCCTGGTTTGATTGCCAGTATCACATAAACAGAGCCTAGTGGTGCATGCTTGTAATCCCAGCAGAGGGAGAGTGGAGACAGGAAGGTCAGGAGGTCAAGGCCACCCTCCGCTAGAATACAAGTTGGAGGTCAGCCTAGCATACAGGAGAAAAAAAAGGAAAGAAAGGAAAAAAATTGAGAAAACGTTGACCTCCCTTTGTTCCTGGAAAGTTTGGGTGTATTTTGTGGTCACCAGATGCTACTGGGGAAATTGGGAGTCCCTATTGGGGCTCTCAGTCTTATTTATTACAGAATTTAAGAACGGATTCAAATGAAAGCTTGAGAACAATTTTACTATAGGTTGAAAGAAAACCCTGAGATCAGGCGGACTGTTAGTCACAGCAGCTGTCCAGAGGGGACAATGGAGGAGGAAAGGGAAAAGTCTATAGCACTTCCTTAAGCTGGTGTGGAGCCTGCCCTGTGCTAGGCAGTAACATGGCCAGGAGTGGTGCTAGATAAAGAGGGAAGCCCAAAGTGTGGGGAGGGTGTGCTTAGATCAGAAGGAGAAGTCAGAAAGGGAAGCAATCCTCTCTTCCGAGTAACCCAGGAAGCAGGAGACTTGCAGAGTGGCAAGGCTATGCTCCACAAACCACTGAGTTAGGGGTGGAAATTCTGGGAAGGAAAAGTGCAGTATTTCATTAAACTACTCCACCCATCTTTTAGTGTGACTTAAGAAAGTCTGCTGTCTTCTGAGAGGAGGTCCCTTGGCCAGGTGATTTATAAGCCTAACTGGAATGTTAAGTCTCCATTAGGGCCAAAGAATGCAGTCTCTCCTCCTGAAGGAGCTTTTCCTTAATGGGCCTTTATTGCTCCTCTAACATCTTAACCTACGTTTCTAGAAGTCTTTGGAATTCTAGTCCAAGCCCCACTTAGCGTTTGCTAAATTAAGACCCTCAAACATTGTGCTTGCCTATAGCTCCATTATCCATCAATCTCCAACCTCCTATATGGCATAATTACACCAACATTGTGTGCAGATACATCCTATATATTACACCAGATATTTCTCCAAGGGTCCTGTGAGGACAAGGTCTCTACAGCTATTGCTTTAGCATTCATGGGCATCCTCTCTATTAGCATTATTTTCTTTATCTCTCAAGTCTACAGAATGAGGTGAAGAGATCCAAAGTAGCCTGCCCAAGGAAAGCTAATTAACATGTACAAGAATTAGTGCATCATCAGTTTGAGGCTGTGCTGTGCTCCAGAAGAAACAAGGACAGACTGACCCCTTGTATAATCTTCAGAGTTTGTGATGGTTTGGGAACCCAGGGAAGAACTAAAGAGTTCCTATGTAAAAAAAAAAAAATCCCTTTTATATGGAGAAGATATAAGTCTTCTACACAGCCAAGGCCATGATGCAGGTATCATGAGAAGAGGAAGAGAGGGATGAAGGAAAGAGGGAGAAAGACGTTTGAAGAGGGAAAGATAACTTCCCAAAACTTTAGTAGTTGGATAACTAGACACTAAACACATAATCTTAACATCACATTAGTAAAATTTATACATAATTTTCAACTTAATCTTTTTCTTTCTGTGCTCCAAGATCCTCCAAAACAAAGTCTTCTGTTTTTACAACACACCAATCCTTGGCTTCCATGTGAGTGAGAACTTACCCAAAATTAGACTGCTGTAAATATTGTTGAGTGTTGAAAAGGAGTATGAATCAATACAAAATTAGCTTAAAATTTAAGAATGCACATTAATATAGAATTTGAGAATCTATTTTTAAAGTAGCCACTTGTTTTTGAAGTACTGAAATCCATATGTGCTGTCTTAGAATTTAGGGAAGTCATAACACATACAAAAACAATAAACACACAAAGAACCACAGAAAGTCCAGTGGCAGGAAGGAGTTAGGGCATGATTTCTGTCCAGGATAAAGGAAAAGTGGAAATCAACTCTCCAGTGACTTACTGGTCATAATGAGACAGCTTACAGGCTGGAGTGTGGTGCCTAATTGCATTGGTCCTCCAAGAAAAAGAAAGAAAGAAAGAAAGAAAGAAAGAAAGAAAGAAAGAAAGAAAGAAAGAAAGAAAACAAGGAAGAAAGAGAAAAAAAATCAAACCTCATGCACACAAAGGTGATGGACTCCAAGCCATTATCATCTAAACTATACTATGCTATGCCCTCTTCCTACTCAACAAATTGTTAAAATACCCATTGACTCAGGATCTGCAGGGAGCGGAATTTCTGAACTCTAACACATCGGACACAAGAGACAGGAGAAACTGAGAGGGAAAATGACATTCCGTTGTTAGGAAGATGACACATTGTCTGCCTTGTGTAGATTCTTGTTTATTTCCATGGAAATAAATCTCTTAGCCTATAAATTGAAATGACCAAAGAAAAAGAATTCTTTTTTTTTTCTCTCTCTCTCTCTTATCTTGCCACCCCTTCTTGAATATACTGGTGGCAGTAATTAGATCAGGCAGGTCGTAAATGCCGTGGTGAAAGATTTGCAACCTTATTCAGACTTCTGATTATTTCTTTCATCCCACAGCAAAGAGAACCCGTGCCTCATTTCCTGCCCAGTGGAGGGCACAGAGGCATAAGTAAACTTTTCACTTCCACTCTTGTCAATTTAAGGTTGGAAAATGCAAGTTTCACCCTGAAGGAGGGAATTAAGAGTCAATAAGCATATTGAAATTTGTGGAGGTACTCATGGTGGAAAAGACCTCCAAAATGTTTACCCTTGGAGTTGAATTTTTAGTAAGAAGTAAAATTTCAATTCTTTGAGTCAAAAGTTACATCTTAGGGACTGGAGATATAGAGTTGGTAGACAGCTGTCAAGTATGCACCAAGCCCTGGTGTTAATCCCCAGTGCTATATAAACCATGGTGTTAATCCCCAGTGCTATATAAACCATAAACTTGGTGCAGTGGCTCACATCTATAGATATAATATGAGTGACACCCTTATAGGACACAAGGTTAAGGAAACTTAGTAGGCTCAGGGCACTGAGGACATTACAAGATCCTTAAGACTCTTCCCCATGGTTATAAAGGCAACAAGTCATTGCTGGAGTGAGAAGAGTCCCTTCACTGAAGTTGACTTCAGTGTGCAGAGAATTCTAGGGAGTCAGCTTCCATGAGAGATCACCCATACTGGAGTGGGTTCTTTGGTAATGCAACAGTTTTGAAGTCACCTTGCTCCTGTAAGTACCCTTCCTCCATGTTCTTACAGGTCACCTCGACAAGCTTATTGGCCCATTATGCCGGACTTAGGTGGAATCATTTCTTTTGTCCACTGTTAGTGCCTAATCTGGGATGACATCTGTTCACATTTGTTCAGGAAAAGTCATGCAATGATTCTCTACAAATTCAGAACATTTTGGGAAAAAGGATTTAGGTAAGTTTAGGTGCTATTGGCCTTGGGAAAATAAAACAAAAAAAAGTGCAGAGAAGACAAGATGGAGGCTTGAACCAGGAGACATCAGAGAAATTAGTGCTTAAATTCTGGATATAATTTGAAGACGGAGCCACATTGTTTCTAATGGATGGCGTGCAGGTCACTAAAGGAAGAGGAAACTTGTAACAGACACAAAGCTTTAGGCTTGAGAAACCTGGATGCAACTGGCATCTCAGGTCACTCAACGTGTCAAAATCATGACCAGAGAAAATACAGGATCCACGTGCCTTACTACACACAAGGCCTATGTCACTTGAGTCTGCTGCTTTGTCCTGCAGAGAAAAACAGAGAAGCCAATATTGTACAATTGTACATAGTTTTTCTATTCTAATTTCTGATACATGCCCACATCTACAAATCGTTCTTAGGCTCATTTTTTTTTTTTTGCATTAGAGCTTACACAGATACCAGAATAGCATGTGTCTATTAATTCATGGGAGAAAGCATTTGCTAAAAGGGTTTTGAGCCACTCCTGGGCCCTGTGTGGTTTGAGACAGAGTAGTAAAGGACTGAAAAGTGGTGTGGGAAGCAGAGCTCCAATGTAATAGGCTTGCTAGAGAGGCATCTGGGTGGGGAAGATGCAGAGGAGTAAGAAAGTCTTCACAGCTGACTGTTCTACAACTTGTCGCTGCCTCAGATCCTCGTCACCGGCTTCTAGGAAGTGAGAATGACCTGGAAAGATCTCCCCTAAGTGATGCCAGAAGGCTCAAAGCTCCAGAGTTGAAGCATAATTAACAAAAATTCAGGGTCAGGAATTGGGGTTCAACCTGAAGACCCAAAAAGTAAAACAGCCAGTCACTGGCTCTTACCTCAACCTCAGTCTAAAATGGTGATCCTGCTTCCAGGAATCTTAGAAGGAGACTGTGTGGTGAGAGCTGTTTCCTCCCATTTTGTAATCCTCTCTAGGGCTGGGATTAAAGGTGTACACCACCATGATTAAAGGCACACACTGCCCAGTTTCTATGGCAACTAGCGTGACTACTGGGGTTAAAGGTGCATGTCATTGTGGCTACTGGAATTAAAGGTGTGTGTTACTATTACCTGGTCTATAAGGCTGAAAGTGGGACTGTTTTACTCTCAGATCTTCAGGCAGGCTTTATTTATTAAAATACTATTGAAATGACACTACACAGAATACTCACTAGGAATAAGAGTAAGACTGCTCCACAGAATAAGATAGCATCAGTAGGAGGGAACAAAGGGGTGTCCTGATCATTTAATGGATGCTTCTGACTGTCTACTGTAGACCTGACATTTTGTAGGTCCTGGTGATGCAATGATGAATAGAACCACAAAGATTCTCGCTATAATTGAGAATATAGTATACAGAAAGAAAGGAAGACAGCAGACAAATGGCTAAGTACATCATATCATAGGGAAATTAGAATTTTAAAGAACTATAAAGCAGAAGGGGGAGCAGTGGGGCGAGTAGGACAGAAAAGTGTTCTAGCAGAGAACAATGAAACCCAGGACAAAGTAGAACTGTTTATTGTGTGTGAAGAAATGTAAGGAGGCTAGCGTGGATGGGACAAGGCAAGGGAGGGAATGTAACAGGCAGGGCCAAAGACTTGCACAGATGGAGTGCAAGGATGTAGAGGGACCAAAGAAAATGTGGCCTCTAAATCTACCAAAAGGCTTTATTATTTGCTTTGAATGAGAGAAAAAAAAAACCATTAGAAATTCTTGGCATAAAAATTAGCTTGAGGACTTACCAGATTTTCTCACAGCTATGTGGAGGGGAATACCAAGCATGGTGTGTGATGAGAGAGAGCCTGAAAGCTGGAAGACTGGTAAGGAAGTCTCTGGAATGATCTAGGGATGCTACCTTGAAGCAGAGTGATAGTGGGAAGTTGGGGGTTAGAATTTTAATTGTGATTTGAAGATAGATCCACAGGATTTTCTGTCAGGTTGTCTGTAAGTTCTTAATCAAAGGGGAATCAAAAGGAATTCATGGATTTTGATCTGAGCAACTAAAGGAATGGTATTGTCATGTTCTTTGGGAGAGACAACACAGAAAAAGTGGGCTTTGTATGAAGAACAAATGGGTTATACTCTGAACATGCCCCTTTCAGAGGTATGTACATAATACAGTATAACATTAAATAGGTGATATATTATCTACATTGCATATTATATGTATATTTAGTATGATGATATATTAAATATTATATTACCTATTTAATATTATATGCTATGTATATTATGCATAACATTATTTATATATATAAAAGTCTGGAGTTCAATAAAAAATAAAAGCTCAAAATATAAATCAAAGAAGGGCATACCATAGGGTGGATAAGGTCACCCAGGGAGTTGTCATAACAGCTGTAACATAAGATCACTCTCACTCCAGTAAGAAAAGGATTGGGAGACTCTTGCATGCTCTCTCTCGCTCTCTCTCTCTCTCTCTCTCTCTCACAAACACACACACACAGAGAGAGAGAGAGAGAGAGAGAGAGAGAGAGAGAGAGAGAGAGAGAGGGAGAGAGAGAGAGAATCAATAATGTAAGACAGGAGATCGATCCTTCAGGACCCATGTGAAGCACAGGAACAGCATTTAATGGATATAATCAACTGTGACAGACAGTCAGACAGAAAAATCAGAAGACTAATTATTAACTGCTAGGTTTAGTGACATCATTGTTGACTTTGACAAAGGATGCTTCCCAAGTACTCTGAAAGAAAGCCTAACTGGAGAGTATTAAAAAAAATGAGATCATGAAAGATGCTCCCGTTTCCGTGTTGAATAATATGAAAATCTTTTGCTCCTATGGTAACAAAAGGAAAAACATGGGGCGATGATAATCATACTTTTCTTTCGGGCCTAGCAAAGAACTTTCAAGGCAAAGATGTTATGATGAATTGAATTAAATTCAATTCCCAAAAGAAATTGTCATGCAATAGAAGTCAGAGAGTCTGGTAGTCTCCACACCTAGTCTAGGCCAACAGAAAAGCAGGTTTGCATGAAAGAAAAACTTGGCAGAAGCACGGAAAAGTCAGTCAGTCTTGATACTGCCATCCTTCAAAACCAGCACTGTTACACATCACTAATTTCATCTACCAACTTGGGATGCAGCTTTGGCCTCTTCTGAATCTATGTGCTGCCACCCCAGGAAACACTTCAAAGATTGCGCCTAAATGATGCTGATCTCACATTAACCACAACTGACTTCTCAGCTCCCACTAACCAACATCCATCCTCTCAGTGAGTGGAAGTTTGACAGGCACAGATTTTAAGTCCCTATTGCTTAACACAAGGAACAATTTGGACACAAGACTTGGAAGAGTCTAGCTGCATCTAACCTGAAAGCCTCTTTCCTGCAGTCTCAATTCCACAGTACTGGGAAGTGCTGTGTAAGTTGCTAAGGGAAGGAAACAATCAGTTGTAGTAATATGAGTGGTGGGGCTGCGTCCCCAGCACCCCAGCCGCCTGCTAGCTTATGCCCTGAAATAACAACACACAAATTGTATTCATTTAAACACTGCTTGGCCCATTATATCTAGCCTCTTCTTGGCTAACTCTCGCACCTGGACTAGCCCATTTCTAATAATCTATGTAGCACCCCAAGGTGCGCTTACCAGGAATATTCTAGCCTACGTCCATCCTGGGTCGGAGCTTCATCTTGTGTGCCCGCCTCAGAGAGCAGAGCATGGCATCTCTGTCTGAGGCGTCTGCCCCAGAGCGGAGAGCTATCGAGTCTGAGCTCACTTCTTCTTCCTCCCAGCATTCTGTTCTGTTTACTCCACCCACCTATGTTCTAACCTATGAGGGCCAAGCAGTTCCTTTATTACTTAACCAATGAAATCAACAGATTGATATATGACACTCCCACATCAATCAGTAGTTCTATCCACCTGTGAACTAGACAAAAATGACCACCACGGCAAGATAGCTCTAACGGTGCAACCATGGCACTCATATCTTTGCAGCAACCAACTGCTGTCTAAGTAGACTTAATGGCCACTCAGCAGACAGGAAATTGTGCCTGGGACCAGAAACCTAGCCAACCACCAGGTGCTAGTGAAGTAATGCATCTTGTAAAAGAACCTGTTATTATTAACTTTCTAGACCACCACAATTCCTAGTTGCATTATAGAACTTATTCTAATGCTCACAGATAAGTGTAGCTATCACTCCTCATCAAATAAGCTTCCCTCTACAGCAGACTGAGACCATTACAGAAAACCACGACTGGATCCAAGGCAGTGATCAATGGATTGTGAAAACTTCAGCTCCAACTTTCAAAGATTCTTAACTGAAATATGTAACACAAATAGCCCTACTAGAGTTACTCTTTTCTTCCCTCCAAAATTTCCCAAGCCAGGCTTACAATATATATGTTTCTGTCAACAATCTTATTTTCCAAGCTCTCACAGAAAGCCCATTAAACTCTAAGCATCCATCGGCTTTTCTAGTCCAAAGTTGCAAACACTTTAACCATCCTCACCTCCCGAAACCAACATGGTCGGGCTAATCACAGTTAATACTGCAATTTCTGGTACTAATTTCTTTCCTAGTTTGCTTTTCATTGCAGTAAAAATACCATGACCAAAAGCAACGTGGGGAGGAAAGAGTTTATTTGATGTAAACATTCACATCACAGTCAATCATTGAAGGGAAGCCAGGAGAGGAAGTTGAGTCAGAGCAGAGGTAGGAGCCATAAAGAAGAGCTGCTTACTGGCTTGGTCTCCAGGGCTTGCTCATCTTGGTTTCTTATATAATACAGGACCTCTCCAGGAGCAACACTGCCCATGGCAGACTTGGCCCCCTACATTGGTCATTAATCAAGAAAATTCCCCACATACATAATCACGTAATTTCAATTTGATGAAAGCAATTTCTTAACTGAGATTCCCTCTTCCCAGGTAACCCCAGTTTGTGGCCAGTTGACCAAAACCAATCAGCACAAGGCTCAAAAAGAAAAACAAGGAAGAGAAGAAATAAAAAAAAATGATGAAGGAAGGAAGGAAGAAAGGGAAGAAGGAAGAACAGTGACAGAAGACTAAAAGGAAAACAGCTGGTTGACCCTTCCTAGCTCACCTGTGCTGGATAGTTTTATTTCATTTTGATATAAGCTAGAGTTTTCTGAAAGAATGGAACCTAAATTGAGAAAATGCTTACATAAGATCTGGCTATAGGGCATTTTTTTAAAATTAGTGATTGATTAGGAAGAGTCCAGCCCTTTTATGAGTGGTATCATCCCCGGGCTGGTGGTCCTGGGTCCTATAAGAAAGCAGGGTGAGCAAGCCATGGGGAACAAGTCAGTAAGCAGCATCCCTCCATGGTCTTTGCATCAGCTCCTGCCTCCATATCCCTGCCCTCACTGCTTCATGGCAAACAGTTATATGGAACTATTAGTGAAATAACCCTGTCCTCCCCAATTTGCTTTTTGGCAATGATGTTTTATCAAACAAAAGAAACCCTGACTAAGACACCCACTATGATCGCACAAATTTTGTAGAGAAAGCCAAAGTACAAATGGAAAGGATATACGCAGTGCACTCTCATGCTACATAGACTCCAGAAACTTCCTAGAATAAACTCCAAGGGTGATTTTTCAAAAGTGCCAGAAGTTGGCAATCCCTTTCCAAGTTGAGTGGTAACACAATTTGAAAGGCACAATCAGCATATAGGTTATAGATGAGGCTAATCACAACAGCTTCCATTTAATCAGATCCATGCTGCATTTATAACTCAAAGTAAGTCTCACAGGAATTGAATAGCTACTATTCCAGTAAATTCCCCAAAGCATAACATGCTTATACTTGGGAATAAATAAAGACAAAGATGGTAGAGTTGAATTTTGTCATATGGGTGACTAGTTAATGTTAATGAATTAAATAATATAATTAAAAGAAAGTATTTATTGAAATAAATGTTTAAAAGGTTCAAGATCAAGTATATACTATTTACAAAGTTGTATTTTATATCTAAAGTGTCTTAGTTACAGCTTCTATTGCTGTGAAAAGATATCATGACCACAGTGTCTCTTCTAAAGAAAAAATATTCAATTGGGATAGCTTACATTTTCAGAGGCTTAATCCATTGTTATCATGGTACAACATGGTAGTGCGCAGGCAGACATGGTGCTGGAGGAATTGAGAGTACTACATCTTGACCCACAGGCAACAAGAAGTGGTCTGAGTATCACAAGTGAAGCTTGAACAAAGGAGACCTCAAAGTCCACTCTCACAGTGACACACTTCCTCTAAGAAGGCTGCACCTACTTCGACAAGGTCACGCTTCTTAATAATGTCACTTCCTATGAGTTTATGAGGGCCAATTACATTCAAATTACCACAGATGTATTTTATATCTGGAAACACAAGCACATGAAAAAAAATGTGTAAAAGTACATCTGTTGTCTCTAACCATAAGAAATCCTAGGCTATTGTATTGATACCAGACAGTAGAACCAGAGGGAAGGAAAGCACTTTAGAACAATAAAAAAAAAATCACCTGGCTATGTTCCGAAGAAGAGAGCTCAAAGTGTGAGTAAAATCAGACCAAAACTAAACTAGTGATGGTTTCTCTTTAGCTGCTTTCTCTCACAGGAAAGCATTCAACTGAGACACAAAGACAGTTGAAGCAAAGGGTGGTACACTCCAGAGAGAGACAGGGGCAGGCTGACCAGAAAAGAGGGCTGTTGGGAGCTGCACTATAGACTTTGAAGACATTTTGATGAGGTGCGTGGTATATTCATGAGAATAAGGTGGCCTTATTTCCTTCTCCAAATTATAGTATCCTTCTTAGGACATTCTTTTCTTAGGACAAAATAAATTCAAGACACATACATACAGATTATACAATGGTGAAGCAGGGATGGTTTGAGAATGCAAATCACTTTAGGATGTGTGTGTGTGGCAATTAGGAAAGTACCTAAAAAAAAAAAAGAAAAGAAACAGTAATTCTAAGTCTTTTCTATCAGATACAGTAAAACTTGTATTCTTTAGGACAAAGTATACAGATATTTATCATCACCTCCTTGCAAGGCTTTTATGCAAATGTTTTAATCCTGTTCACCTGGTAAAGCCTTTGACACAAAGTCCCTGCTACACTTTCTGATTAAAGTGTCCTATCCCCCCCCCCAAAAAAAAATTAGGAAAGTACCATGGCACTTGGGTTTTTGGGGAATATCCAAATTGTATCTTCACGAATGTTTAAACACAAAGGGGGAATTCTGATCAGTAGGAGACACAGCTACCAAGACATAGCTGCTATTTTCCCAAGTTATATCATATCTAACTCTTTGCAAATACAATGTAAAAACTAGGCAAAACCAGGTGGAGACTAATAGTTGCTGTTCTTGCTGCTGTGACTGAAAAAGTAACTTGGGGAAAGAGGGGTTCATTTTGGCTCACAGTTCGAAGTGCAGTCCATTATGGTGGGGAAAGGCACAGCAGCTGTAGTAGTGGCCATAACTGGTGTGGCAGACGTGAGGCAGCTTGTTATACTGTGTCCTCAGACAGGAAGCAGAGAGAGAAGGATGCTGTTACGTTGCTCATTTCCTCCTTTTTCTCTCTTAGTTTAGTAAGTGATCTCGGCCCACGGGATGGTGTTGTTCACATTGAGGGTGAATCTTCACTACTCAGTTAAGCCTTTCTAGAAAGGACCTCAAAGATACAGCCAGAGGTGTGTCTCCTAGGTAATTCCAAATCCAGTCAAATTGACAATAAAGATGAACTACCACAGATACCTTAACTAAGTAGGCGAAAGATGGGACACAGAAAAACTATGACAATACTGACAGGGAGAAAAGCAATGAAGACCCAGCAGATCTAAACAACAAGTACAAACCATCAATCAAATGGCATTTGTGATGCCTAACAAATGTAGAGTGTTAAACCATTATTTTCAAGTATATAAAGGATATTAATCAATTAAAAACATGCTCTAGGTGATAAAAACATGTCCCATGAAAACTTAAGGGAATTGAGAACTATTTTACAATGAATGATAGTGAAAGTTTCAATGGAAACATTGAACTTTGTGAGATGAAGCTAAGGCAGTCCTTAGAAATTCATAACTACAAATGTTTACAGCAGGGAAGAACAAAGATTCACAATCAATTATCTAAGCTTTCATGTAAAATAGCGCAAGGAAGAGCAAATCTAACACAAAGCCTGTAAAGAAAACAATATATAAAAAAACTCTCCACAAAATTGATCAAAAAAGTAAGAAAACAAATACTGAGATTGCCTTATCAGGAGAGTGAGAAAATGGCTCAGAGAAGGTAAGTAATGAGTGCTCAAACCATAAGGACCTGACCTAGCCCTGAGGGTAGAGACAGGTGGATCACTGGGCGTTTACCGGTCAGCCAGTGTAGCCAATGTGACATGTTTCCAGTTCAATGAGAGATCCTGCCTCAAGGGAACAAGATGGAGAGTGATAGAGGTAGACCACCACATGCTCCTCTGGCCTCTGTACACATGCACTCAGGTCATCTATATGCCCAAACACTCATACACATTCCTCTCTCTCTCTCTCTCTCTCTCTCTCTCTCTCTCTCTCTCTCTCTCTCCCTCTCCATCTCTCCCTCCCTCCCTCTCTTGTTCTCTCTCCCTTTCCCTCACTGCCTCCCCACACATATAGAACATTAGCAATATGGCTCCAACTGAATGTTTCACTTTGCAGTCCTTAAATTCACAATCTTCCTGCCTCGGACTCCTGAGAGCTAGTAGGTCAGGCATTGCCCAGCTATTGAGCCACTTTTGTATAAAGTTGAAAATTCTAAGTCAAAACATTGTAATGGGATTGTCTATGTGAGGAAGGAAAAAGTATATCAATGAGGGCCATATGACAAACACAAGTAAAACAACAAACAAGCATTTTTGTGACTAAATCCCATGATTACAATATCTTTTGGACCATTCAAAGGCCCATAGTCCTAGGGGAAAAGCAGCTTGAAATGTCAGAAAAGAGTCTCTTTGTTTCTTGGAGACAAGAAATGAGATATCTCATTTATGAAACAAGTATCCAGAGCCGAACAAGTGGATAGTAAATGAATACGAGGCAAGTGTGGGCAGTATAATAGGACAGAGTTCTTGTGAAGCAGGGACAGGATGTTTCCACCCATCCCAGCCTCCTGTTCACAGGCCTTCTCTTGTGTGAGTGAAAAAAGCATGAATATGACCCGATACTGCGGGTGTTGCAGGAGCCCTTAAAGGGAGATGTAGCTGGAGGACATTATACAGTCATAATTGGCACAAACAGGAACAAAGGGTTGGGAAAGACTGATTTTTGGTGAAGGGATCAAAATAATTCAGTAGAGAAAGAAAATGTTTGACTGCACTGGGATGAAAATGAACCTTAATCCTACCTCACAACATCTACACACACACACACACACACACACACACAATATTTGTTAAATGGATCCTAGGCTAAATATACAAGTAACACTATGAGGCTTTGAGGGGAAAATAACTACAGCTATATTAACAATATAAGGGAAGAACAACATGTCTTGGGCAAGAGATAAAAAAAATCATTAATCATAAAAGAACATAATTATGGACTGCTCTTTATTAAAATTTAAAATCTTTGCTCATCAAAGCCCAACATTAGTTGTGCATGATGCACCAAGTTTGCAACCCCAACACTTGGGAGTTAGAGGGAGGATCAAGAGTTCAAGACCATACATAGCTGCATAGCAAGTTTGAGGCCAGCATGTGCTAGATGAGACCCTGACTTCAAACCACAAAAAAATACATAGACAGATGGTACCAGTAAGACATGGCATGAATCTGCAGCAAGAGAAGTGAGAGCCATGGCTACTTCTAGGAAATGAAAAATAATTGTAAAAGCACACAGGAGAATTATGGAGGGTGGCAGACAAGTTTTGTGTCTTGTCTGGGCTGCACAGGTAAATGTACTTATTAACCTTTGCCTTCATGTTAAATTGTTCTTCTTTTAAAAAAATGCTTAAGCATTAGGTAGTACGGGCTTAGAGTTAATCAGTATCAATATCTGTCAGTGTTTGTTGAGGAAGAAAGCAAGGAAGTAGCTGGGCCCTGGCATGGGGTCTAGTGGGGAATTTTTTGAAGCACACGTATACAGGAGCTTATTTGTATGCAGACACGATGTTCCAGCAGGGAGCAGGAAATCAATAGTGGAGGTGAGACAAAGGAGATTAGTTGGAATAATGTTCTTGAGGAGATGAGGTAAAAGGCAGCTAGCGCCTGGAGGAGTATGGTGGTTTGACGCAGAGCACATTTCTTACACAGCCATGGGACAGAGGCTGGGATTATACCATAGATGCTGGCTCAGAATAACAGAGATGGACAATTTTGAATGCATAGTGCCAGTTTCTGGCAATGAACAGAGTAAAGGAATGAAATAATTTTTGCTTCCTTCACTCATTGATTACAATGAACTTCTTCATTGGGCCAGGCTGTTGAGATATTAGAGATTGTAAAAATAGTAAAGGTGGCCACAGACATTATAATTATTGATGAGACCTGCCCTGGTATGGATTGGGATGACTTATGAAGTCATGGGTCTGCATCTTGAACTGTGTACAGACCAAAGATCATTATGGTGGTGGATCTTTGAATTAGGCGATCTCTATGATGCCTATGACTCAAAATCAACAGCTTAAGTCTGAATGGTGAATTGAGATGACAGTTGTGAGTGGCTATTGAGTGCAGTTCAATGACATAGTCCATCATGGTGGAGAAGCCATGGTGGCAGGAACCAGATACAGCTGATCACATGACACCCACATGCAATAAGCAGAAAGAAATGAATGCTTGTGTTCAGCTTGCATTTCTCTTTTTTATGTAGTTTGAGACTCAGCCCATGGCTGGAACCAAATGTAGAGTGGATCTTCCTACCTTAGTTAACCTAGTCTGGATGACGTCTCATAGACAGGCCAGAGATTTGACTCTTTCATGATTCTAGATCCTCTTAAGCAATAGTATTAACCATGATAGGTGTCCTCCTTTCAGTGAGACATCAGTACAGGCAACCCCGTTCATGGCTAGGTTTCAGCTTGAGTATTGTTATGGAATGAAGGCAGGCTTTGGAGCTATTCATTCGTGGTCATGGTTGCCACTTAGAGCAGGAGTAGTTTTGTTTTTTCAACCACACTATAAATAAATGAATAATTTAAATCTAAGTAAGCATATTAAATTAACAACCTCCTACTTTTGTTGAAAGGATAAAGTGCTGTAATGGTTATAGAGCATCCAGATTAGAGGGTGGCTCTCACAGGCATCCCAGTTCCTCTTAGTGTGGGCAGCTGTGGTGCATTAGCCAGCTGTCCATTGGTTCTAATAATTTAGAAAAGGTTTATATTGGTTTGTGGTTTCAGAGGTTTGAGTTCATAGTTAATTGGCCCCATCCCTTAAGACAAGATAGCAGAATGAACAGTCATTTCATGGTCATGGTCAGAAGTGCATGTATATGTGTGTGTGTGTGTGTGTGTGTGTGTGTGTGAGAGAGAGAGAGAGAGAGAGAGAGAGAGAGAGAGAGAGAGAGAGAG
>JABTXL010012609.1:13469083-13492277 GCA_025134845.1 Neodon shergylaensis | reverse complement strand
TCTCACTAGTCTATTTTATTTTTTTAAAGATTTATTTATTTATTTATTATACATTGTTCTATCTTCAGGCCAGAAGAGGGTGCCAGATCTTATCTCAGATGGTTGTGAGTCACCATGTGGTTGCTGGGAATTGAACTCAGGACCTCTGGAAGAACAGCCAATGCTCTTAACCACTGAACCATCTCTCTAGCGCCTCACTAGTCTTTATAACTTGAAGCTTCCATCACCTTCCCATAGCATTATACTGCTGTGTAAAACTTCAACATATGGGACTTTGGGGGATATTTTGAGATACAAACTACAGCATGTAGCAATTTATGATAAAAGCAGAGGATGTGATTCCACCGGAGGAAGGAGGGGCTGACATCAATTCACACGAGCACCAGCACCTTCAAGCCCCCTTTGCACTCATCTCCAGTCCCATGTAGTCAACAGTACACAAACAGTTCATTCAGCAGTAAAATTTCACCCTGACTACCATTCTCAGACAATTTTCCCCAACCACAGCCACATGCATCCAGCATTGAATCCAACAAATATTTGAAAGTGTCTTCTTAAATTTACCTTCCCAAAAGACACCTCCTGACTCTGAGGAAGAAAGCAACTCACAAAATGGTCCTCCTAGTCATAAATGTCTTCCATCAATTCTCACTTACAAATGTAATTATCTAAATATCTATCTGACAAGAGTTTTAGCCTTCCTGGTTAAGGCTGAAAGAAGGGAAGCACTATAAATAAACATCTGGATGACAGCGGGCTGGTGAGTTGAGGAGAGTACCAGTAGAAGAGCACTAGCTTCACAGTTCAACTACTAACTCAGGTTCCAATTGACCCTAGCATTGCTCCAAGCCTGTGCTCTGCAAATATGCCTCGTATGGGGCAGATGATCAAAGTCTTTGGCCATGGGATCCTCTTAGATCTGATGTGTAGCTTGTTTATTTTTGTGCTAGGACAGCAAGCAGACAATATGAAGTAAAATCAGATGGGCTCAGATAAAGTTTGACTTCCTGGAAGGGGTGGCATGGCATAGTTACCATCACCTAGGCTTCATGCATAGACACCAAGCCCAGTGCATGCTTCTGGAAGAAGCTTAGAAGATGCGGAAGGTGTGGGAGATGAGCAGGGACGAAGACCTGACTATGGAGCTGGAACATTCCCATTGGATCATTTCCCAGAATTGGCACTCACTCTCTGAGAAGGGCATGTGTGGTCTCTAACTTCCACTGATGAGGAAAATCAGACACACCACATCTCCAAAGCACTTTATGTGACTGACAGTAGCTTTTAAACTCAGATCGATTTCCGAAGCCTCCGTTTCTTCCACTGCTCTACTGTGGGGACTCCAGAAGCACAGTTTTTAAAAGTAAGAGTGGTTACTGAACAACAGAGGTGAAAAAAACATAAAAGTTACTAGGAATAATTCAGGTCTCCCATAACAAAATTGTGTAGTGAGGGTCATTTAATAACACGGGGTGGCCTTGAGTTCTAGACAAGGCTCCCACTGAAGAGCTCAGAATAGGGGCATCATTGGGGGAAATGGAAATCTTTCATTGATGCCCCTATTCTCTTAACAGCAGTGTCTTCTCTCTGTCAGGGTCTTGGTGCTTGCTTTCATTTTCTTTTTCTTTGAGGAAAGTAGCCAATGGGTGGTTATCAGTCATTTATCCTTTGCCTCTTTCCCTGGGAGACTTCCTTCTCGGAGACTGACCTACAGAATCTGAGACCTGGGCCCCACCTTTACTGCCCCCAGTAGGATGAGAATTACTTGATAGTGGTATGTCATGCTGCGATCTGCTTAGAGATCTGTGTGTGATGGTTCAGTGAACACCATCCCTCTAAGTTACATTTGACAAGCTGTAGATCTCTACAACTACCTAACAACTGCTCACTGTTCTTCTAGAAATATTAGACACCAGTGAGTGAATAAGATTCTCCAGCTTAAGTATATGAAGCCAGCTTCCTTTAGATTTTAGGTGGTGTGAATGGGAGGGGCAGGACTTTCAAAGAGTGATGGCAGATGAAAATTGATAGTTTTTCTCACTGATCCATTCAATCTTTATGTTATAGGAACAATGAATAGCTCTTTACAGAGCAGGTCATATGTGATAAATATGCACAGTCCTATCTGCCAGGTAGAAAAGAACAAAAGCCAACAACCCTTGTGCTCTAGTTTCATCTCTGCTGCTGTGATAAAACACTGACAAAAAACAAATTAGAGGAGAAAAGGTTTATTTCTGCTTTACAGTTCCAGGTTGCCATCCATCATTGTGGAAAAGTCAAGGCAGGAACTTCAAACAGCTACTCGCATCACATTCTGAGTCAAAGCGAGAAAGAAATGGATGCACACTTGCTCACTTGCGTTGTTTGCTTGTGCTTAACTCAATGCTTCCACTCTCGTAGAACCTACTGCCTAGGCAATGATGTGAGCCACACTGGCTGGGTCTTTTCATATCAAATTGACTTAATTAAGACACCCCCCCTAAAATCATGCACACAGGTCAACCTGACATAGATAATTGTCATTTAGAATTTTTCTTCAGTAATTCTAGGTTATGACAAGTTGCTAATGAAAGGTAGCCATCCTATCTTGATAGCCCCGGGACAAGCTGCTCCAAAAGAGTGTGTGTTGGGGAGTAAGACTCAAACAGTGTTGTAGGTACCAAGAATACTTCACAACACCTTCCACAACTGAAAATCACATCAGACTTAGCCTATTCCACAACTGAAAATCACATCAGACTTAGCCTATCTCTAAACTAAAGGTCTCCCCATATGCGACTGACTCTCCCCATTCCATTGATCCCCTCTAGACTTGACATCTACATGAAGGATGGATAGGTTACCACTCTTGAAGCTCTCGTGTCCCAGAAATACATGGCCTTAGGAGATATATAGAGGGTTGGCTGGTATGTATAAATGGGACCATGCCTTTCCTTGTTGCTCATCTCTTAAGTTTTCTTCATGCTCTGATAGAAGACTGCACCAGCTAGAATGTTCTTTCATGTTTGGAGGTCTCAGGTAGATTGTAGGGTGGTGCAGAATGAGTAGGCTGTGACAACTTAAAAGTGGGTGTTGCATGACACTTGTGGAAACACCCTCATCTATCTCTTTCCTCAGGGGAATTTTCTCCCGGCAATTCTCAGTGGCTGGTCTGTTGGTGTGCTGCTGGCCCCTCTTCTTCTGTGACCTCAGTGTCCCTACTTCTGAAAGGGCGATTGCATTTCTCAGTGTCAAGCTTAGCAGTGCTGAATCCGTAAGCATTTAAAAACAGAGTCCATAATAGTGCACAACAATATTCTCACTCACTCCTAGCCACTGCTCAAAGACCAAAGTTTGAGTTAAACTGGCAGGCATCACAGATGATCCCTATAGAGTAATACAAAATACAGTTGTGGTTAAGCGAGAATTGGTCTGACCTAAAGTCACCTACTTATGAAAGTGGAAGCCACCAAAGCTTGTGTTTCAATCTTTGATGACATCTAACGTAGGTGGAATGTGTAATAAGTTAAAAGATCTCTAAAGGAGAAGTGGAGGCTGAGGCCAGTTTCCCAAACTAATTGGATGGAGCCCACAACGGTTTGAGCCTGTTGTGAGAGTGTCCTTAGGCTGCATGGGGAGAAGTAATTTGTCTAGGATTGAAGTTCACCACTCAGGATGATTAATGTATGACCCATTTACAGGAAGGAAGCTTCCTCCAGTTCTGTTTCATTTGTACTTCTAACCAAGTGTCTGACACGTGGGAGAATTACTGAGATCCTATAGCATTCAGAACACTTGACCTCAGCTTCTACATTGAAGAAAACACTCCTCTTTTTAAGGTATGTATTTGCATGTGGCGTGTAAATGGCATGTGTGAGGTGCATATGCACAAATGTACAGCTCCATACACCTGTGCATGCACATGCAGAAGTCAGAGCAGGATATGAGGTATCTCTATGTCTCTTCACATTTACTTATTTATAACAATAATCTAATTAATGTTAATACTAATTAATATTATTATTAATACTATAATTCTGGCCTTAGAGGCACACACAGCCACACAGTTTTTATTTGGTTGCTGGTATTTAAGC
This sequence comes from Neodon shergylaensis, assembly GCA_025134845.1. Classification (NCBI taxonomy): domain Eukaryota; kingdom Metazoa; phylum Chordata; class Mammalia; order Rodentia; family Cricetidae; genus Neodon; species Neodon shergylaensis. The sequence goes on along the minus strand of JABTXL010012609.1, from coordinate 13,488,204 downwards.
TCCAGCCTTTGTACTTGAAAAACAAGTGCTCTCCCCTACTGTACCATCTCCCCGGACCATAAATATATCTCTTTTGATATTAAATGGAATAAAGGTTGACCTTGATTACCAGGAGCTAATAACTAGCAAACCACATTTTCTACCAACAAGAAGCAGTCTTGAGAATGAAGCTGGGGTTTCCCCCAAGAAGTAGGTGATGTTGTTACTAAGTAGGAAGTGTTGAGGATATTTACGACTCCAGGGTAGAAATGTGTGTAACGTTTTCTCAAGATTTACAGGACTCACTACCTTCTGCAGGACTAGGGATTACTTGTGTATAAATCTAGTAGAGAATTTTCTACCTCTGATGGTAAATACAGCCCTTGAGGAACAGGCCATGGGGAAGCAATGCTCCATTCCAGGGCTCTAGGGACACTCACTGATTGCATTGCCAGTCTTAGCACTGGGGCCCCTAGAAATAACTAATTCCACCATGAGAGTACACAGAACAAATGAAGGCTAAAATTAATCAAAATCTGAGCAGAGTTTCAACCAGGCAGAGCAGGACTCCACAAGAAGGATGTAAATGTTACTATTGAGGTTCCCATCAAACTCGGCAGAAAATTAAATCAGAATCCAGGGAATGGAATTGGAATCTGTGTGGCCCACAGCTTGGGGAGGGCTTCTGAGGGCCCCAACTCTCAGAACTGACAGTCAGTCCACACTCCTGAAGACTGTGTTCAGTAAGAAAAAAAATCTCAAAGCTTTGAATGTGTGTGCTATGTGGGAGCCTTTCACTTTACTGCATCTTTGGGGCATTAGAGACAGTGTCTTGATACGTAAATGGTCTTGAATTCATGATCCTCCTGCCTCACCTTCCCCGAGAACCAGGATTAAAGGCTGTGTCATTATGCCCAACTAACTTTTCTTTTTTTTGTGTGTGTGTCTATCCACATGTGTGTACATGCATGTATGTATCTGTGTGCGTGCTTGTGTGTGTATGTGTGTCAGTAACAGATGTTAGGTGGTTTTTTGTTTTTGTTTTTTTTTGAGACAGGTTCTCTCACCAAACCTGGTTGTCACAGTCTGGCTAGATAAGCTGACCAGTGAGCTCCAGGATGCTTCTTCCTCTACTTCCCCAGCACTAGGACTGGAGGTACACATTGCTAGTCCTGGCATCTTGGGCAGGTGCTTACAGTGACACAGGTCCTCATGCTTCTCTGAAAAGCAATTTACAGAATTAAGCATCTGCTGGGTCCCCTGGCTTTCCCATTTGTAAATGGAGACTGCTCGTTCGTTTTCTGGCCTCCCAGACCCGAATAATCACACAGAAACTATATTAATTATAACACTGTTTGGCTGATGGCTCAGGTTTATTTCTACCTAACTCTTACATTTTAAATTAACCCCTTTCTATTAGTCTATATATTGTCATGAGGCTATGGCCTACCGGTAAGGTTTCCATGTCTTTCTCCTTTGGCAGCTACATGGCGTCTCCTTCTCTCTCTCTTCCTCTCTCTCTCTCTCTCTCTCTCTCTCTCTCTCTCTCTCTCTCTCTCTGGCTTTATTCTGCCCTGCCATAGGCCAAAGCAGCTTCTTTATTAACCAATGATAATAAAACATATTCATAGCATACAGAGGAGAATCTCACATTACCTATTTTATTTTTTACAAACATATAATGTATGCTTTCAAACTCACAACCAGGAAGATTGATGCTTGAGGTCCCAGATCTTCAAATTCTAGAAGAGAAATTATGGACATTACCAAAAGTCCACGCTAATTTTGAGGGCAGGGACTAGGATGTTTGGTTTGTCCTTGAAGCTCTGAATTTACCCCAGGTATTTAACTCATGATTGTGAAGTAATGGATTCAGTGAAGGACTTAATAAATCAGAGGACATTTCCTCTGGCAAGGGGCAATTTTGTTAGACTAAAGAGAAGCTCTCAGGATCATCAGAATAGCACAATGCTGTGACATATGAGGTACAGTAAGCGTGACAGCTCTGTAGTCTATGTTAAAATGGCCCAAGGAGTTGGCATACCAGTAGGCCACGGTCTGAATAAGTAGAACACTCAGGACTTCTAACTTCTCTCCTGCTTACCCCTTGGCTCAAGAGAGGCTAACTACAAAGAAGGCCTGCCCTTGTATTGACTAACTACAAAGAAGGCCTGCCCCTGCATTGGTTAGCTACAAATAAGTCCTGCCCCTGCATTGGTTAGCTATAAAGAAGGCCTGCCCTGCATTGGCCAGGCTGCATTTAGAAGCCCCACCCTCTTGGCTGCTCCCAACCAATGACCAAGTGGTTCTAGTTCACCTGTTCCAAAGAAGAAATAGGGAGGACCTGAGGATAAGGCACATCTCCAGGGGTTGATTTTGACTTGATTGACTCTCCAAAGCTACAGTGACCCTTCATTAGTGTTTTAAAGGCCAGGGTGGCTCCTCATTTTCCTCTCCCTTCTGCTCTCAGGATCCAGCTTCTACTACTGCTAGCTGGCAGTTCTCCTCCCCAGCTTCCACTACCACAAGTGTGCTGGATACTATCCCTCAGAGGTCAGAGGAGGGGGTCAGATTCCCTGGAACTGGAGTTAGGGATGACTGTGAGCCACCACAGGTGCGCTACAAACCGAAGCCAGGTTATCTGCAAGAGTGCTCTTAACCACCTGACCACCTCTCCAGCCTCAAATATAGAGATTTCATTTTAATGAGTATAAATTTGATGGTGGAGTCAAGCCGCTGAAAGGGTTAAGGTCATACTACCCAATGCCTCTCTTCAGGATCGAGATAAACATCCTACCAACTGCCTGGCAGATGGCTATGTTAAAAAATTACATACCTCTGGGATGTGAGAAAACACTCCAAAAAAAACTACAGAAACATTAATAACTCAGATTATTTAGTGCTGGTCGTAGAGTGGGAACCTGATTTTGATCTTCAGCATCAATATAAAAAGCCAGGCATGGCGGCATACACTGAGAATAGAATGTCAGCTTTGGGGGTTGTTGGGAGGGCAGAGGGAGGCAGATCCCTCTCCTGTCTTGCCTAGTTGATAAGTCTCAGGTCATAGTGAAAGGATCCCTCTCCAAAGAACAAGGCTGTTTGCTTATTAGGAAGGAAGTTTGCTGTGTGGGAGCAGACCTCCCATTGTGGTGGATCTGTGGAAACTAGGCTCAGACTTCCCATTCCAGTGTGACCAGAGAACATAGCAAGGACCAGGCTTCCTACTCCAGCATCCCAAGAGAACTCAGCAGGGACCAGATGTCCCGCACCAATGACCAGAGAACACAGCAGGGACAGGCATCCCACTCCACTGACCAGAAAACACAGCAGGGCCTATAAGTCCCTCTCCAGTCACCAGAGAACACAGCAGGGACCAGGTTTCCCGCTCCACTGACCCAGAAAACACAGCCAGAACCAGGCTTCCTACCCTATCAGCCAGCCCCAGAGAATGCCAAGGATGCCAAGGCAACAGAGACAAATGGCTCCCATTTTCCTCTCTGCTGCACAGTACCAAGGGGGATCTGAGAGATCTGAGTTCACCTTTCAAGCCAGCACAGCTGTGCCTGCACTCAACCCATAACTATCCTCCTTATCTCCTCTTTTCTATTATTTGATTTCCACCCTTGCATATATATCTCATGATGGTTTTGCTTTTTTCTGTATAGTGCTCTGCTGGGATTAGGACCATTGTTTATGATTCTCCACCAGTTTACTGCAAGGCATTCTTTACTACACTCTTCAGCCACATTTCATACACCCGCCTCTTATTTGTATATTTTTCCTCCTTTATGCCATCCTTATCCCTTTCTCTTGCTCCTAAATTGTCACCTTCCATAGCTCTTTTTAGTCTGTAAGTCTGTACATACTAGATGTATCTCCGTTTTCTCCTCCTAGCTCCCCTTCTCACCTTCATATTTATCTTTTCAAAGTTGATTTCAATACTTGATTCCTATTTTTACCCACCCTATTTTTCTTTCTTTAAAATTTTTAAAGATTTTGATTTTGAGTATATGCATATATGACTTTATAGAAGTTTGTGCACATGAGTGCAATGTATGTGGAGGCCAGAAGTAGGTGTTGGAGCTCTTAAAGCTGGAGTTAAAAGTGGTTGTGAGCTGCCCAATGTGGATGCTAGGATCTGAGCAAACGTTGTTCTTCCAAAAAAGCAGTGTGTGCTCTTATCCTTTGAGCTGTCTGTCAAGCCCCCGCCCTAACTTTTCAAAATTAGTGTTATACTTAATTCTTACCCTTATTCACCATACTTCTCTCTCACTTGTAATTTCATTAACTAATATCTGCCTATACTGCACACGGTTCTTGGTTGTTTATCCTCTGCCAAGTATTGAAGCCCAAGGGGCTACGGCTACTAATTGGCTACTATGACAATTGCACAAAGATGACATCAAACAGCTGTTGTTGCCATCCCAGTTCATATCCTACTCAGGGAATAGCATAGATCTTACACCAGGCACTAAAAGTTTTTGTTTTTAGGAATTATTTTGTGAACTACATATTCAACACATCCAATTCCCACACGAATCTGGGAGATAACTTTAACAGATAGAATATAGATGATAAAGAAAAGAAATAAACCAAGCAAAGAAGTGGTACCAGATGTGTAAACCCCAATGCAGTCATGCAAGAAACATGGAAAACTAAGACAGTGTGACTCCTCAACAACTTAGCAACCCTACTGCAATGGAATCTAGTAGGAGGGAGTTAAATAAAATCCCAGAGAACATGAAACACTTTTTACTGAAGAGAGTCTGAGTCAATATTTATTTGAAACTGAATAACTTATAATCAAGCCCTGACAACAGTGGGCTGAAGATGCAGGTGTCAGGAGGAAGCACATTCAGAAGAAATGGACCAGGAACATGCCTTTGCTGACCCGTCTGCCATTCTCAGCACAGAAGCCCCAGGGACCCTGGGAAAGCACAAGATGACTCACCCCCTAACCCCTCTGTACCACATCACAGACTCTGGGATGTACTCATATCTGAGTCCAACCACTGCACCATCATATCCCTTACATTCCTAGCCCTTGCCTCCCCTCCCTATTCCTCATTGGCTGTAGATGTAACATGGGAGATGATGTATGCTGTGAATATGTTTTATTGCCATTGGTTTATTAAGAAGCTGCTTTCAGCCAATGGCTTAACAGAGTAAAGACACATAGGAAATCCAAACAGAGATGTACAGAGAGAGAGAAGGCAGAGCCAGTGAGACACTGTACACTTGATGGAATCTTGCCAGTAGGCCACAACCATGGTGTGTATCTGGTGATACACAGATTAATAGAAATGGGTTGATTTAAGATATAAGAGCTAACCAATAAGAAGCATGAGCTAACAGGCCAAGTAGTGTTATAATAATACAGTTTCTGAGTGATTATTTCAGGTCTGGGCTGCCAGGAAACAAATGAGCAGCCTCAGTCTACAAGGATGTTCTCATGTTTTTAGCTTGAAAGCTGTTGTGGATTCCCAAGGACATCACAACAGCTGGAAGAGAGGAGCTTAAACAACACATGGATCTGTTTAACAGTTCTCCCCTGTAGCCATGAGAGACCCTCACTCTTGGTGGCTAGAACAGCATAGATTGAATTACTCTAAACTCAGATCAACAGCAAGAAAAATTTTATCCAATTATTTTTATTTTATAACTTATACTCTATTAGTGAAATTTCATAAATTCAACTTAATTAGGATAAATGGTCTTTTAAATGATAAAATATAAATTATTGACTACTTTTGAAAACTTAATTTTCATTTTTCTCTCATATTAACTAGCCTTGGGGTGGCATCATGTTCACTAACAAAATCAGTAAGAGGAGCCATTAAAATAAAGAAAATATAATCTTTTACATTTATTCACATGTTATTAACACCATCATACTTCATTTCTTCCAGAGGTTTGAGTTTCTATTTGGTGATATTTTCTATTAAACATGAAGAACTTCAGGGCTTTTTTTTCCCCAATTTTAAAATGCTTTAGGTGGGTGCAATAGCACACCTTGTAATACCAGCACTTAGGAAGGCTGAGGCAGGAAAATCTCAAGTTCATACCTGCCTGGGCTACACAGTGAGTTCAAATCCAACTTAGGTAATGTAATGAGACCTTGTCTCTAAATAAAACATAGAGGACTGGGACCATAACTCAGTGGTAGAGTTCCTGTCTAACATGTAAGAACCAGAAAATAAAAACAGACCTCCCAAAAGAGCCCCGAAAAATACAGGTTGTCTCATAGATTCTGCTTTCTCCTCCATTTCTCTATTATTAACTTCCTACTTTAGTGTATTGTTTACAATTGAAAAAGCAATACTAATACAATATTAATAACTAAAGTTTAGAGTTTATGTTAGAGTTCACCTTTGGAGGTTGTACAATCTATGGATTTTCACAAATACAAAATATCATATACCCACCATCATAGTACATGTAGAACAGTTTTACCATGCTCAAAAACAAAAAGCAGAAAACCATATTGTATCTATTCATCTTTTTCTCCATACCTAAGAATCTTGCAAACTCTGATATTTTTAATATCATCATGGTTTGCTTTTCCATACAATTAGAAACATATGACATAGTTAATCCCATGTGTCAACTTGGACTGGCTGCATGGTGCCCAGATACCTGATTGAACATAACTTGATTATATCTGGAAGGCACTTCTGGAGGCTTTGTTGGACTTCACTCAAAGTGTCAAAGGCCTGGATAGAGAAAGAAGACTGAGCAACAGGTAATTCTTTGCTTTATACTGTCGTCAAGCTAGCACTAAGTCTCCTCTCTTCAATCTTGAATGTGGGGTAGAACCATACCACTGGCTCTCCCAAGTCCCCAGCTTGCTGACAGAAAATATTAAACTTCCCAGTCTCCATATCAATATGATCAGGTTTCCTATAATAAATATTTACACATATACATACTGGCTGGTTTTTTTTTTTCTGGAGAACCATGACTAATGCATACAATGTAAGACTTTTTAGACAGACTCCTTCCACTTAAAATATGCACCTAGGTTTCCTCTGTGTCTTTGTAGCTTTATAGTTTTCCCCAGCTCTCTCGGCATTGAACTCAGGGTTGAGTGCACACTAAGAATGCACTTCCTCGCTAAGTTATTTCCCATGCTCATTTCTTTATATCTCTAAGTTATTTTTCCACTCTGTGGATGTACCACCATTACTCATTCATCTTCCCAATCATAAGTGAAACTGCTCCAGCAATACATGTATATATTTTAATGGGAATACATACTTCTACTCAGAGGTAAATATCAAGGAGTGCTGATGGCTGGATCTTTTGGTGACAGCATGTGTGACTTGCAAGAAGCCATGAAACTGCCTTCCATTGTGATTGCACTATTCACTTCCACCAACAATGATCACCTTAATTTTAAAAAATACTTTCACATAAGAACATTGGGACAACAGTTTTTCCCTTTGCCCACAAATATCTCTCTGCCTTCTGTCTTCTATTTTGATCAAAATTTAGAAGTCATACACATTTTTAGAATTCATTTTCAGTGATATAATGACTATAAATATATATGTATGTATAATTAATGATTTTATTTTATATTTGTGGTGCTAAAGATTGACCCTAGGAGAAAAAACAACCAAATAGGTGAAGGAAACAGTTTAAGTCTTGATGACTGAAATAGAGGTAATAAAGAAAACACAAACCAAAGGAATTCTGGATATGGAAAATTTGGGTAAATGAACAGGAACTACAGAGACAAGTAAAACCAACAGAATACAAGAGATAGAAGAAAGAATCTCAGGTGCTGAAGATGCTACAGAGGAAATAGACTCATTGGTCAAAGAAAACATTAAATCCAACAAATTCTTAAACCACCCAAGAAACCTGGGTCATCATGAAAAGACCAAACCTAAGATTAATAGGGGTAGAAGAGTGAGAAGAACTCCAGATCAAAGACACAGAAAATATATTCAACAAAATCATAGAAGAAAACTTTCCCAACCTAAAGAAAAATATCCCTATGAAGGTACAAAAAGCTTACAGAACACCAAATAGACTGGATCAAAAAAAAAACCCTTGCCATATAATAATCAAAACACCAAACATACAGAATAAAGAAAGAATATTAAGACCTGCAAAGGAAAAAGGTCAAGTAACATATAAAGGTAAACTTAACAGAATTACACCTGACTTCTCAATAGAAACCAAGAAAGCCAGAAGGTCCTAGATAGATGTGCTGCAGACACTAAGAAACCATGGATGCAAGCCAAGACTACTATATCCAGCAAAGCTTTAATTCACCATCATTGGAGTAAACAAGATATTCAATGACAAAAACAGATTTAAACAATGTGTATCCACAAACCCAGCCTTACAGGAAGTACAAGAAGGAAAACCCCAACTCAAGGAAGCTAACTGAACTCACAAAAACACAGGCGTCGGCCGGGTGGTGGTGGCGCACGCCTTTAATCCCAGCACTCGGGAGGCAGAGGCAGGCGGATCTCTGTGAGTTCGAGACCAGCCTGGTCTACAAGAGCTAGTGCCAGGAAAGGCTCCAAAGCTACAGAGAAACCCTGTCTCGAAAAACCAAAAAAAAAAAAACACAGGCGTCTGATAACCCCCACACACCAGCATAACCCAAAGAAGGGAAACACACAAACACTACTACTGAAAAATAACCAGAATTAACAACCACTGGTCATTAATATCACTTAATATCAATGGACTCAATTCACCTATAAAAAGACACAGATTAAGAGAATGGATACAAAAACAGAATCCAGCCTTCTGCTGTATACAAAAAACACACCTCAACCTCAAAGACAGATACTACCTCAGAGTAAAGGGTTATGAAAGGTTTTCCAAACAAATGGACCTAAGAAACAAGCGGGTGTAGCTATCCTAATATCTAACAAAATTTATTTCAAACTAAAATCAGTCAGAAGAGACGGAGAAGGATACCTTCTACTAATAACAGGAACAATTTATCAAGATGCAGTCTCAATCCTGAACAACTATGCCCCTAATTAAATAGCACACACTTATATAAACAAAACATTACTAAAACTTAAATCACACATCAAACCCCACACACTAATAGTAGGAGACTTCAACACTTTACTCTCACCAATGGACAGGTCAATAAAAGAGAAACTTAACAGATGTCATGAATAAAATAACAGATATCTATAGAAAATTCCACTCAAACACAAAAGAATGTACCTTCTTCTCAGCACCTCATAAAACCTTCTTAAAATTGATCACATACTTGGTAACAAAGCAAATCTCCATAGATACAAAAAAAATTGGAGTAACCCTTTGTGTCTTATCAGATCACCATGGATTAAAGTTAGAATTTGACAATAATACTACCCCTCAGAAAGCCCACAAACTCATAGAAATTGAACAGTGAACTACTGAAACACCCCTAGGTCAAGGGATAAGGAAAGAAAGAAATTAAAGACTCCCTTGAATTCGATGAAAATGAAGGTATAACATATCCAAACCTATGGGACACCATGAAAGCAGTGCTGAGAGAAAAGTTTATAGCACTAAGTGCCCACATAAAGAAAAAGAAGAAAGCTCACATTAGTGACTTAACAGCACATCTAAAGCTCTAGAAAAAAAAAGAAGCAGACTCACCTAGGACGAGTAGAAGACAGGAAATAATAAAATTGAGGGCTGAAATCAACAAAATGAAAACAAATAAAATACAAAGAATTGATGAAACAAAGAATTGGTTCTTTGAGAAAATCAACAAGATAGACAAACCCTCATCGAAACTAATCAAAAGGCAGAGAGAGAACATCCAAATTAACAAAATCAGAAATGAAAAGGGGGACATAACAACAGACACTGAGAAAATTCAGAGAATCATTAGATCATACTATAAAAACCTGTACTTCACAAAATTGGAAAATGCAAAAGAAATGGACAATATTTTAGATAGATACCATATACCAAATTAAATCAAGACGAGGTGAGCAATTAAAATAGACCTATAAACTGCAAGGAAATAGAAGCTGCCATCAAAAACTTCCCAACCAAAAAAAGCCCAAGACCAGATGGTTTTAGTGTAGAATTCTACCAGAACTTCCAAGAAGAGCTAAAACCTATACTCCTCAAAGTGTTCCATATAATAGAAACAGAAGAGTCATTGTCAAACTTTTTAGCAGGCTACAGTATCCTGATACCAAAAACCACACAAAGACTCAACCAAGAAAGAGAAATACAGACCAATCTCACTCATGAACACATATGCAAAAATTTTCAATAAAATACTGGCAAACCAAATCCAAGAACACATAAAAAAAATCCACCATGATCAATCAAGTCAGCTTCATTCCAGAGATGCGAGGCTGGTCCAACATACGAAAATCTATCAATATAATTCATCATATAAATAAATTGAAAAAAAATGATTATTTTATTAGATGCTGAAAAGCATTTGACAAAATCCAACAACCCTTCATGATAAAAGTCTTGGAAAGATCAGGGATACAAGGAACATATCTAAATATAATAAAAGCAATATACAGCAAGCCGACAGCCAACATCAAATTAAATGGAGAGAAACTCAAAGTGATTCTACTAAAATCAGGAACAAGATAAGGCTGGCCATTCTCTCCATACCTCTTTAAGTTTTAAGTTCTTCTACAGATTGACATCCAGTTTTGCCAGCACAATTTGTTGAAGATGCTCTCTTTTTTTTCCATTGTACACTTTTAGCTCCTTTATCGAAAATCAGGTATTCATAGGTTTGTGGGTTAAAGTCTGGGTCTTCTATTCGATTCCATTGGTCGACTTCTCTGTTTTTCTGCCAATACCAAGCTGTTTTCAATACTGTAGCTCTGTAATAGAGTTTGAAGTCAGGGATGGTAATGCCTCCAGACGATCCTTTATTGTATAAGATTGTTTTGGCTATCCTGGGTCTTTTGTTTTTCCATATAAAGTTGATTATTGTCTTCTCTAGGTCTGTGAAGAATTTTGATGGGGATTGCATTGAATCTATAGATTGCTTTTGGTAGAATTGCCATTTTTACTATGTTGATCCTCCCAATCCAAGAGCAAGGGAGATCCTTCCATTTTCTGGTGTCCTATTCAATTTCTTTCTTCAAAGACTTAAAGTTCTTGTCAAACAGATCTTTCACTTCCTTGGTCAGAGTTACCCCAAGATATTTTATGCTATTTGTGGCTATCGTGAAAGGTGATGCTTCTCTGATTTCCCTCTCTGCTTTTTTATCCTTAGTGTATAGGAAGGCAACTGATTTTTTGGAGTTGATCTTGTATCCTGCCACATTACTAAAGGTGTTTATCAGCTGTAAAAGTTCTTTGGTAGAGTTTTTGGAGTTGCTTATGTATACTATCATATCATCTGCAAATAACGAAAGCTTAACTTCTTCCTTTCCAATACGAATCCCCTTGATCCCCTTATGTTGTCTTATTGCTATTGCTAGAACTTCAAGCACTATATTGAAGAGGTATGGAGAGAGTGGACATCCTTGTCGTGTTCCTGATTTTAGTGGGATGGCTTTGAGTTTTTCTCCGTTTAATTTAATGTTAGCTGTCGGCTTGCATGCAAATGGACGAAAATAGAAAACACTATCCTGAGTGAGGTAAGCCAGACCCAAAAAGAGGAACATGGGATGTACTCACTCATATTTGGTTTCTAGCCATAAATAAAGGACATTGAGCCTATAATTCGTGATCCTAGAGAAGCTAAATAAGAAGGTGAACCCAAAGAAAAACATATAGACATCCTCCTGAACATTAACCTTCATCAGGCGATGAAAGGAGACAGAGACAGAGACCCACATTGGAGCACCGGACTGAAACCTCAAGGTCCAAAGCAGAAGGAGAGAGAGCACGAGCAAGGAACTCAGGACCACGAGGGGTGCACCCACACACTGAGACAATGGGGATGTTCTATCAGGAACTCACCAAGGCCAGCTGGCCTGGGTCTGAAAAAGCATGGGATAAAACCGGACTCGCTGAACATAGCAGACAGTGAGGACTACTGAGAACTCAAGAACAGTGGCAATGGGTTTTTGATCCTACTGCATGTACTGGCTTTGTGGGAGCCTAGGCAGTTTGGATGTTCACCTTACCAGACCTGGATGGAGGTGGGTGGTCCTTGGACTTCCCACAGGGCAGGGAACCCTGATTGCTCTTTGGGCTGACGAGGGAGTGGGACTTGACTGGGGGAGGAGGAGGGAAATGGGAGGTGGTGGCAGGAAGGAGGCAGAAATCTTTAATAAATAAATAAAAAAAAGTTTTAAGTTCTTGAAGTTTTAGCAATAGCAATAAGTCAACAAAAGGAGATCAAAGGGATTCAAATAGGAAAGAAATAAGTCAAACTTTCATTACTTGCAGATGATATGATAGTGTATATAAGTGACCCCAAAAACTCTACCAGAGAACTGCTACAGCTGATAAATACCTTCAGTGATGTGGGAGGATACAAGATCAACTCAAAAAAGTCAGTAGCCCTCCTATACACAAATGATAAAAAAGCTGAGAGGAAAATCAGAGAAACATCACCTTTCACAATAGCCACAAATAACATAAAATATCTTGGGGTAACACTAACCAAATAAGTGAAAAACTTATTTGACAAAAACTTTAAATCTTTGAAGAAAAAAATTGAAGAAAATACCAGAAAATGGAAATATCTCCCACACTCTGTGATAGGCAGGATCAACATAATAAAAATGGCAATCCTACCAAAAGCAATCTATAGATTCAATGCAATCCCAATCAAAATCCCAACACAATTCTTCACAGATCTTGAAAGAACAATACTCAACTTCATATGGAAAAACAGAAACCCAGGATAGCCAAAACAATCCTGTAAAATAAAGGAACTTCCAGAAGTATCACCATTCCTGACATCAAATGCTATTACAGAGCTACCATAATGAAAACAGTTTTGTATTGGCATAAAAACAGAGAGGTTGACCAATGGAATTGAATTGAAGACCCGGATATTAATTCACACACCTATGAACACCTGATTTTTGACAAAGAAGCTAAAATTATACAATGGAAAAAAGAAAGATCTTCAACAAGTGGTGCTGGCATAACTGGATGTCAACCTGCAGAAGAATAAAAATAGATCCATATCTATCACCATACACAAAACTCAAGTCCAAATGGATTAAAGAACTCAATATAAATTTGACCACACTGAATCTGATTGAAGAGAAAGTGGGAAATATTCTTCAATGCATGAACACAGGAGAGCACTTCCTAAATATAACTCTAGTAGCACAGACATTGAGAGCAACAATAAATAAATGGGTCCTCCTGAAACTGAGAAGTTTCTATAAAGTAAAAGACACAGTCAATAAGAAAAAAGGCAGCCTACTAAATGGAAAAAGATCTTCACCAATACCACATCACACAAAGGACTGATCTCCAAAATATACAAAGAACTCAAGAAATTAGACATTAAAATTTTAAATAACCCAATTAAAATGGGTTACAGAACTAAACAGAGAATTCTCAACAGAAGATTCTCAAATGGCCAAAAGATACTTAATGAAATGTTCAGCATCCTTTGCTATCTGGGAAATGCAAATCAAAACAACTCTGAGATACCATCTTATACCTGTCAGTATGGCTAAGATCAAAAACACGAATGATAGCTTATGCTGGAGAGGATGTGGAGTAAGGGGAACACTTATTCATTGACAGTAAGAATGCAAACTTGCCACAACCACTTTGGAAACCAATATGGAGGTTTCTCAGAAAATTGGGAATCAACCTACTTCAGGATCCAACAATATCACTCTTGAGCATATACCCAAAAGATGCTCAATCATACTACAAAAGCATTTGTTCATCTATGTTCATAGAAGCAATATTTGTAATAGCCAGAACCTGGAAAATTGTCAGGTGCCAAGGCCTTCTACGTATCCCTCCTCTACAGCCAAACCTATGTTATATAGCACTAAATATACACACAGGGCAAAGTGTCAGGGCCTCTTTGTTTCTCCCTCTCCTATAGTCAAAGCCCCACATACATGAACTCAATCTCTCTCTCTCTCTCTCTCTCTCTCTCTCTCTCTCTCTCCCTCTTGTGTGTTTGTGTGTGTGTATTGGTTTATAATGCAATCTACAACTAGCTGAACCTCATCCCTGTCCATGTAAGTGTGTGTGTGTGGCTTTGTCTATGGAAGTGAAAAAGTCAGGAACTGACAGCATTTCCCCAAATATCACTGCAGCTACACATACAATAGAATTATTAAGACTCCCCTGTGCCTAACATTGAGTGCTGGCTTGAAGCCTCTCTTCAGATATGAGAAGGGCAGCCTAAGGTTTTTTCTGCTGCCTAGAGACTAGGACAGTTACTTAAAATTAGCTATGCAGTTGGACTCTCACCAAAGATAAAACCCTTGTCTTTTGATTAGAATGAATTTAAGAGAATTGTGATGTGACAAATTGTGTGTTTATTGTTAATTTCCATGCCTGAATTATGGCATTGACCTGTTAATGTTTGTTACTGTTTTCATTTACTATAAGATTTTATTGATTAGAAAAAGATTAAAATTGTGTCTAAGAAAAATTTGACATTTACAATGAGTTCTTGGATTTGATGCATTTGATTGATAAGGCTAATTTAGATTTCAATACAGCTGAATACTGTTAAAAATTATTCTGGACCAATTTAAAGGGGCATTTCCAACCTGGGTTAATTAGGAGATGCTGTAGCCAAAAGAGTATGTATATTGCAAAGTATTATCTGCTTGGACAAGATTAGCTCATTTTTGGTAAACTTTCTTGAAAGAAAGTTGGTTCAGAGACACAGAGCCCAAAGGTGCTTTCTCCCTTAACCCTTTGGTTATAGAAGTCAGCACTCAGAGATGGGCTTGATCCTCCTCCCCCAGGCATATAAGACATGGGTTCACATGATTGGAATGCATGTACCAAATGCGGGTAAGTCTGGAAAATGAGAAAGTGTTCACCTAAGACAGATGTGGCCATCCATCCTGTTACAGAAGCACAGGCTTTATTAAAAATTTAAAAGGGAAGAAATCATGGGGGTCCAAAAATGTGGGTCTATTTACACCTTGTCTGAAAGTCAGAGAGTTTGAGGTTGCTCAGAATAGACAATAGCCAGGACTACAAATCCTGACCCGGGATGTGGTTACTTAGTTCTTTTGACATTAAGATGGCACATAAAGGTAGATTCACTCCATTCTGACATATGGTCAGGATATGCAAGCATACTTCTGTTCCTTCTTTGGTAACAGGAGGTTTGACCTACGGAATGGCTGCCTTCAGAATATTTGATATAGGGTGGGGCCCCTGCCTAAACAACAGAATGCTAATAAGTGGATTAATGGCTTGATGGCTAAAAGTGTTAAAGCAATTAACTGTGGGAGTTGTCCTTTGTATCACGTTAAAGAAGTCTTTTGTTGCCTTCTCCCCCCCCTTTTGTTTTGGGGTATAAAGTATATGGAACATTAAACATGGGTGATTTCAGAATACACTGGAACTCGCTCCCAATACTAAATAAATAAATAAATTAATAAATAAATTAATAAATAAAAGAATTGATTCTAGGATTGTAGGAATGCTAGGAAAACATTCTATCCATGAGCTACATCTTCAGCCTCTTTCTCTCTTACTAGTTTTTCTTACTTAGATACAATTCTTCTGAAATTCTACAAGTAAGATAAGACTATTTTAAAACCATTACAAAAAATTTCAGATGAATTTATGAAAAGCACTTAGAATCCTGCATAATACCAGATGTCACTATTAACTGTGTTTTTAAATTAACTGCAAAAAGTGCACTGGCACTGGGTAGTACTAATTAAATTGTTACCATTCAAAAATTTTATTTCTAATCAAAAGAGCAAAGATAAATGACAGCTATGCATTATCCATGATAAATACATATTATTAGTGAAATGAATACAAATGAATGGGAACTTTTCTGTATCCTCATACCTCTAAGAGAAAAATATAAATATTAAGGTTCATGAAAGAAGTCAAAATAGTAACCTTGCAAGAGTAGGCAAATGGAAGAGGGTTCAAGGCACACTTGTTTCTTGTCCCAGGAGGAAGTTGTTGATACTCTTTAAAGTGGAAAGTACAAATGAATTCTCTGAGAGTTGTTAAACACTTTAACATTGGGGCATGTGAAATCTGTGAAGAATGTGTTTCTTTCTCTTAGGAATATGGCCCTTCTAGTGGCTCTTCCTAGGAAGATATTCTGTTCTCCAAAAGAATGATACATTGAAAGAGAACAATAACTAAGTTATATATGGTACTTTCTAGCTTACAAAGAGTTGTTCACATATATTATCTCCCTTAATCCTTATGGGAGTCAAAGGATTTTCACAGGACACCAAAATAAGTCAGTTTTCCAAATCCAACACATCCAGTTAATGGCAGGCGCAGGCATCAGAACCACATCTATTTCAATGTCAAACTCAGTACAACCCAACACCTCAACACATTGCCAATGCTATTAACAACTAAGACTATCCCTCGGATGCCAAGGGAAGCCACAGTAACTAAAACACAAACGGGATTCAGCAGGTGGAGTGCTAGCAGAAGTCTGAGGATTGCACAGAGTTTCAGAGATGTGCAGGCAGGGCTGTTCCATTAGAGAAGACAACAGTAGCACACAACAGAGGAAAACACAAGCACAATTTTAGACAAGTGTACTACATGAGGATCCATGGAAGAAGATCAATAAAAGAGAGAGGATGCAATGCTGAGCCCAGCATGAGAAATAACAAGAAGACAAAGAAGGGTAAAAGGAAAACACAAGAGAAAAAAAAGCAATCACACAGAAGAGCTAACAAAACCACAACATTTAGCAAATGCTTAAGATACACTGCTTGATCTGCTATGAAGTCAGCACTGATGTTGACCCTGTATGCAGAGGAGGAAATGGACATGGAGGGAGTATGTGACAAACTGGGTCACGAGGCTTATAAGAGATGATAAAATATTTAGATTGAGTGACTCTGGAATCCACCCTCTTAGCATCTCTGAGAATTTGAAATACTGTGCTTGTAATGTACTTGTAAATGGTCATGTGCTATTTAAGCTCACTTAGAAGCTGGTTCTGGAAGTAGGATTGTCCCCTCCCCCATTTCAGACTCTATCATATTTCTTTCAAAGTATATCTTCCAAGGATTCTTATATGGGGGCTGGCCGGCTAGTTCCCTAACTCTGGCAAGGAGAGAAGAGAAAAGCAAAACAAAACAAAACAAAACCAACCAACCAAACAAACAAACAGAAACCCCTGAGTCAAAGTGTTGTATCCGTGAGAACATCTAGAAAGTGAACTATCTCTAGCACAGGTCACTCTAGTTTGTCTCATAATATAAAAGTGTCTACAGTGAGAAAGAGAAGCCAGAAGTTCAGTCATGGGATTCTCATCCAAGGAGAGAGAGTTCAACTGGGTTGCTATAAGCTGTTTTAAGAGGACTACCCAAGAGATTTCTGCTAGATATTTGGTGCACCTAACTGATGATGTTTTTCTATCTGTCTGTCTGTCTGTCTATCTATCTATCGATCATCTATCTATCATCTATCTCTCTATATAATCTATATCATCTATCTATCATCCATCATTTATCTATCTAGTATCTATTCTTTTGCTTTGGTTTGCTGTGTACTTGAACTCATTTAAAAATGTAAGCAGGACTATCATAGCTCAGTCTCTAGCCTGTACAGAACAATGTTACAGGGTTGTACAGAGAATGTCTGGAGTAAATCTCAGGGTAGCATGGTAAATCTATGAACAGGTGCAAGAGAGCCCTTGATACCAAAGTATCATGAGTGTAAGATACAGGAAAAAGTAATCAACATTAATATAGTGCCATCTTCATTCTGATAAAAGGGAGGGGGGAAGAAGAGTAGAGACTACAGATGGAGATAAGCTGCCAGCACCAACCTAACATATTCATAGCCAGGATTTCAAAATGATGGCTTCCTATTGAAAGATCTTTCTTGCATTAGTGATTTCAGGGAATGGAATGATAGATTGGCTGTGGCTACAGTAGTCAATTACGAGAGGATGTGGTCAGGAACAAACAATGTGAGAGGGTCCCACTTAGCAAGTTTAGAGACCACTTTTGGAAGCAGGACTTTTAACACAGCAGTAAAATGTAACAGACAAACACATAGCAAATCCTGTGAAGTTAGCTGGAAATACTACTGATTTGATGGATCAAAAGAAGTCTGAAAGTGTCATGGTTCTTCCTTTTATCTGTCCGTTTCTGTTTTGTTTTCATTCAGTAATTTTTCCCCTTGGAAATTTGGTAGCAAGAAGTTTGTATGGTTTTAAAATTATCCTACTATATAAGATCGCAGACAAAAGAAGCATCATCTAAATTATTTATGTAATGATTCATTCATTCAATCAATAAATATTGATTGACTCTAAAACAAACAAAAAGAAGAAGAAAAATACTTTGAAATCTGGAATTATTGAAACATCTTCAGTAAAGAGCTAGGTCTGAGTTTGCCCAGAGCGGGGGTTACTACTCTCACATAAGATCATTTTCTATTTAAATTCACAGTAAGAAACCCTCCCAGGCTTTACTGGAAGCAGTGATAATATTTAACATTGTATTTTCTTTTTACGGCTTTCAAAGAGGCTTTGCACACACATCATCCAAGCCACAAAACTTCTGAGAAGACGCTGTTGATGGGTCAAGTCTTTGAGAAGTAAAAACTAATCAATCAGCTAGATTTATGGCTGAGTTGGAAAAACCTGAGGCAGACATTAGGTGAATCTGAGTGTACTTCCTGGATACAACCTAACAATTACTTGTGAAGCTGGGAAGGAGAGAAATCATGATTGTTAGCGTTGAATATTTTTGTTAATGTCAAGAGAAATGACAAGTGGGGTGTGTTCAGCCATGTCTAGAACACAGTTGGGGCTCAATTAGGAAGACTTTTTGTTTTTTAAAATTAAGGTGAGGCAGAATAGAAAGAAAATTACAGGAACATGAAAGGAAATGGAGTCTTTCACTCCAGTTCCTGTTGGTGCCTCTTGTCAGGTGAAAATTAGATATTACAACAGGGGATGAGCAAAATGGTCCGGTGAGGAAAGGCACTCCAGGGTTCATAGGATGGAAGGAAGAAGCTGACTTCCAATAATTGTCCTCAGACCTACACCTACACACACA